>CATIWR010051955.1:0-26497 GCA_949677035.1 Omphalea diandra | reverse complement strand
TTATCAATATAATCTGCTTTTAGAAATCAAGTTGTATAGTATATTTTGGAATTCAAAATAAAAATATATAATGATATAAAATTTTATACTATTTATTCAATCAATAAAATATAAAATGTCTTATTCTAAAAAAAGTGTAATGATTTAGAGGTTGGAATCCCCGAACGTGACTGATGCGACCAGCAATTATTCTCCCCAGTATGTAGATAATGGCTAATAATGCTCAATAAAATTATTGATGGACCTATAGGAGGAATGCTGAATCCAAATCGATGACTAGGCAATGATGTTGGTGCATTGGGCTGGCTCATATAAAAGTCCAATCAGCGATGCCAGAAACCAAGTATAACTCAGTCTTACTGTCAATAGTTGGTGTCTGGAATATTTGTTGGATGTAACTGTTGTCAATCAATTATTAGATATTAATAATTAATAAAAATAAAAATATTATTTTAATAAAATAATATTTAAAAAAATCTAAGATAATAACTGATAATTGATTAATATTTAAAATTATCTTTTATGAAATTTTCTCTTACTTGCCTCACCGCTAGTAGTTAATAAAGGCAAAAAAAATTTTATTTACATAAAATAATTTATTTTAAATTATTATACATAAATTTTTTAAAAAATTATATATAGAATATTTTAATTATTGAAAATATAATAACATATATAATAATTAATATTAATAAAAATAATTATCAAAATTTCATAAATATAAAATAATAATTATAATACCTTAAAATTTAAAATAATTTATTATAAAGATATGTGAAAATATATTATTTATTTATTTCAATATATAACTATTAAAATTATACTTTTATTAATCATTTTACAAATTAATAATAATCATTAAATAAAATTTATTGAATATTTGACATCAAATAGCTATTAGCTATAAATTACATTTACATTTATTAGTTATCCCAAAAATACATTATAACAAGTGATAGAAGACGATGAATTGACACCAAGACCATCCAGCAGCATCAAAATTATAAAAATGCCACCGTAAGTGCCCCTGAATATCATTAAAGTCACAAATCACTCTTCCACAATAGTACTTTTTATATAAATATAAATGGCTAATTACGCTCGCAACAGCAAGAGAGGATATGAAATGGAAGCATGAGGTCGTCCTTGAGATTATATCATACCTCTAAGAACAAATAGGATCTCTTAAGATTCCTAGTAAATAAAATTGCCTTAACAACATCAACAACTCAAAAGAATGCACGTACATAAACTATGCCCTGCCTAGGGGACCAAGATTATAGGAACTATTGTTTTAGTATTTATCTTCTTGTTATTTACATTTCTATATTCAGAATTTTTAATTTATTTTCATTAACTTGGGTTTTTTTTTATAAAAATTTTAATTTCAAATAGTGAATTTCAACTTTTTAAATACTCATTATTTAATTCATTAAAAGGCATTTAATTTAAACTGTAATTGAATTTGATTGTTGAACGAAACACTTATAAATAATTAATTAGCATTATTTTGTCAATTTATTTTGAGAATTCTAGGGAAAACTGTTTTATTAGTTTAGAAAGTTATGTATTTTGTAATTCTTGATATGTTATTTATTTACTATTTTATACATTTATGAATCAATGTGTATATTTCTAAAAAAAATTGCATTAGGTTTGCAGGCTTTAAATGATCATGTACGGAAAGCGTAGAATGGACACTAGGAACTGAAATATCCCAAAGAATAGACGACAGATTAATTCATGCCGACTGCCAATTTACTAACATATTTCCATTAAGTGTATTTTTTTTAAAAAAAGATATATAAAGAAAAATTAATATTAGTTATGGAAGTTACATTAAATAGAGATTACTTAAATTCACTTTATTTGAAACTTAAAAAAAAAAAACAGAGAATTAATCAGCATAAACTTATTATAAAGTTTTTGTATTTTAATTTTTAATTTTTAATTTAAAATTTAAGAAAAATAAGTATTTAAAGTTTTTTTGAGGCTACATTTAAAGTTAATATAAGTATAAACATGTAGCCTTTTATTAAATCTCATATTATAACAAAATTACCATCAATGGATTAACCTCTATTTATATTTTACTTTGTAATTTTCTTAATAAAAAGCGTAATGGATATTATCCTTAAAATAACACAATCTATCTACAATATTATTGGTTAATTAGTCCTTATCGCTTCGATTTCTTTCCTTTGTGTTTGTTAAATTTTTTTTTCTCTCTATTTATATATTTATAAAAAGGGAGAGAGATAGGCAAAATACATTTTAAGACTTAAATTTTACATAATCATGCAATTGAGTCTTTATATTTTAATTTGTACACATTGATTTTTTTTTTTTTTGCATTAATAACTTTAATAATAAACAAAGTGTAATTAATGAGAAATTTATTTATAACAATTTAAAATTACTAAAAATCAAATCACTTTAGAAAAAAAATTAACAATATTTGGTTAATAAAATGTGAAAATTTTAAAATCACAAAAATAATTTTATTTCTTTCCTACAGTTTTAGATGATTCTAATGGTAGTAAAATAATATAATTTTTTAAGTCTTAAAATGAATATTTATAAATTTCTCATTCATTTTTATTTTTATTATCTCTAAAGTTTTTTTAATGTAAAAAAAAGAAAAGTTTGAGGCTCAATATATAGGAATCAAAATATAAGTTGAATATTATAATCAGGAAAAACTTCTGCGGGCTGTGGATATGTTCGCTTATGGGGATATATATCACTCTCACAAATCTTAAACGTAGAAAAGGAAGAAGAAAACAGTGAGAACTCATAATGGCGTTGGCAGAGTTAAGAGGGAGCATGTCTCAAGCAATAAAAGACCTGTTGAATGCGTTTATAGTAGACGAGAATATGGTGAAGAGGTGCGTGAGTGAGATCAGCCTGCTTCTCTTACGAGCTGATGTCCAGTTTAACCTCGTCCGCCGCATGCAATCCAATATAATGAACATCATCAATAACGCCGGTCCTTCTACCGGCCAGGAAGAGTACAAGATCATCTGGCAGGTAATTCCATTAATAGTAATAATAATAGTAATCTCATATATAATCAATGAATTTAGTTTAGTTTGGTGATATCAGGGTCTATCTCGATAGTTGAAAGTTTACGAGTTTGAATATCAAATTAACCCAAAAGAAAAAAAAATAATTCAATTATTCAAGTTTGTAACTCTTTGGCTGAAAGAAAAATAGTGAGTTCGAGAACTATTATTAAGAAAAATCGTGAGTTCGAAAACTATTAGAGATAAAATTTGTGTATCTGCTTTGTAGGCGATATTTAATGAGCTATGCAATGTGTTGGATCCTGGGAAGCCTTCTTTTACTCCAAAGAAAGGGCAAACAAGCGTTGTTATGTTTGTTGGTTTACAAGGTACATGTCCAGCTGCTTGAATTCATAAGATAAGCATATGGTATTTTTACACTAATGGATAATCTAAATTTGAAATCTAATAATACAGGGTCTGGGAAAACCAGTACATGTGCTAACTATGCATGCTATCATCAAAAGAGTGGCTGGAAATTAGCCTTAGTATGTGCTGATACATCCCCAGTTGCTTTTGATCAACTTATGCAGAATGCCATGGATGCCAGGATTCCATTTCATGGAAGGTAACTAACCCATGTAATTGATTCTCTTTTATATATATATATATATATATATATATATATTTCTTATGCTTATCTTTGCCTGCAGTTATGTGGAATCAGATCCTCTAAAAATTGCAGTTGAAGGAGTGGAAAGATTCAAGAATGACGAGGAAATTTATGATCTTATAATTATTAATGCCAGTGGGCACCATAAACATGAAGTTGTTCTTTTTGAAGAAATGCGCAGACTTTCTGAAGCAACAGTATGTTCCGTTTTTAATTGCTCCCATGACCTTGTTGATCATTCATTCAAACTGCTGAAATGATTTTTTTTTTTTTTCCTTCCAGAAACCAGATCTTGTTGTACTTGTTATGGATAGCAGTGTTGGTCAAGCTGCATTCGATCAGGCTCAAGCGTTTAAACAAAGTATTGGAGTTGGAGCTGAAGCTGTGATTCTCACCAAAATAGATTGTCATGAAAAGAGTGTTGGTGCTATCAGTGCGTAAGTCATAATTATTGATCTTCTAAGTACCGTTCTCTTGAATTCCCAATATTTGGGGACTTTTTCCATTTACATTAATATGAAATATAGGATATAGATATATAAGAGATGACATTTGCTGCACTAAGTATTGGATTTGATAGCATGAATTTTAACATCTATTTATAACTGCATGTGCAAATGTTTAAGATATTTATGGCATTGCAAATGCTTATGCTGACGCTATTAATGACTTTTGGTATGGGTTTTATCATTAAGTGTATTTTGTGCTAATTCAATGTAACACCAAGCAGCAGCTAGACCCTGCTTTTAAAAGTCCAATATTATTGTTATTGATGTGACAAACAGAAAACTGATGCCACTGCTAATTTGCTTTTTATCCTGTCCATATGTGGCTGGCTTCATAACTTTTTCTTGCTGAAAATTTAATTCTTAGCCTTAACCACATATACCATATCCCATAAGCAACTGTCTTTGCCCTTTTGCCATTTTGGTTTAAGGCTACAAATAATGACCCTATACATGTTTCTAGGCCAAAATTATTTTAACAGCATGTGTAGAGTATCAACATGTTTTATTCAACAATTAAGCTTTGGTGATGACAAAATAACATGTTATGCCAGGGATATCCCATATATTAACTGAGAAATTATATATATATATATATATATATCCTTGCCAGCAGTGACTGCAGTAAATGTTTCTAGATGAATACTGCTGCTATCTCCATCCTGCTTTGAAAAAATTGGAAAGGAAAGACGCTAAGGATCTAGTCTTAATTTGTTTTTCTTTGATGGCCTCAATCAGTTCCAATGCCTTGTTTGAGCAGTCTGTCTTGATTACATTTTCTGCCTAACTAATGACCTTTGTAAGATTTATGCTTGTGCTTTGCTTTGTTTAAGCATTGAGATCACCCTGAATTTAACATTTCACATGCAGTGTCACGGCAACAAAAAGTCCTCTTATGTATATTGAAAAAGGAGAAAATTTTCATGAGTTTGAAGTCTTCGATGCTAAATCTTTTGTTAGTTCCCTTTTAGGTATTGACTTACCCTTCTTTCAGTTTTGACACTTTTGGTTCTATCGTGACTACCTGTAAATGCTGTTTTTTTTTTTTTTTTGCTATGGATATTTACATAATGATCATCTTCCAAGTAGGCATGGGTCACTTGTTTGGATTTGTGGAGGAAGTTAACAAGGGTGCTCCAATTGATCGACAACCTTACTTTCGGCAATATACATTACAGATTATGTATCATCGTTTTCGGAGGATGCGCAAATTGCATAAAATACGCACTCGCCAGGTTCTTATCTATCTTTGATCTCCTTTCACTTTCTCCAATGTGAAATCTGGGTGCTAGACATCGTGATGTGTTTCAATGCATGACCTCTTTCTATGACAATTTTTGCTCATCACACAGAGGATGAACCTTGGCGCAACATATAATACTGCTCGGTTGCATCCTTGACATCATGGGTTCAACAGAACCAAGAGAAAACCTCCTGTCAAACCAAGGAAGCACATCTTGTGCAATTCCGTTAATTTTTTGCCACCAGATGAGGAAAAGAGTGGGAATATGTCCCTAGGTGATATGATAGACATCAAAATATATGGGTCACTCTTTCTCAGGCATACTTGAAAATTTTCACTAATGTTGCATTGGATTTTCCTAAATTATCATTGCTCTCGTTAATATCAATTAATTGGATTATAAATACGGATGACAATGAGACCGGAATTATTCATTCCTCGCAAAGTGGGGAATCTCCAGCCTTTTTCCTCCAAGGTTAGGAGCACACCAAATTATTAGGAATCCTTTAGAAGCCATGAGTAATACAGGCTTGGTTCACTTAATTATTATGCTTGCTCTTTTTCTCTTGCCTTTCGCACTTAGGTGAATATTAAAGGATTGTTTTGTGCAGGGTTCAACACCTCCAGGAGATATTGCCAACTCACTGATGCTAAAATGTGGTGAAAATGAAAGCCTTGATAAAAAGTTCAAGCTTTATATAGCCATTTTGGAATCAATAATGCAAGGCAAGTCAATGCTACATTGCAGTTTATTTTGTCTTAAAAAATTCATCCTTGATAATTGGAACCATCAGTTTAATCCTAATTGGTAGTTGTTGCTCATCTGTTACAGAGTTGGATGGTCGTAATCCAGAGCTTTTGAATTATTGTCGTATCATGAGGATAGCAAAGTGTGCTGGCTCTCAAGTTAGAGAAGTAATGGAAATATTGGAAGACTACAAGCGTTTGGCTAAAATTGACAGTACCATGAAGCTGGTCACGCCCGCATTGCATTTGCATGATAAATGATATTTAGTTGCAGCTGACATTTGATAGCTGCGTTCAGATAGTAGTTTTAATTCTCAATATTTTATTATGTTAAACATCGAAATTATCCATGACTTTAAAATATTGCCACCTTCAGTGTTTTATACAAATCAAATAGCAATAAAAACAATGATGCACACGCACTTAATTAATAGAAATATATTTGTAGTACGATAAATTAGTTTTGAATTCGTAACAGATGTACCCAACCACTAGTTATGATACTTCCATTGATACAACCCCCTTTTTTTTTTCTAAAGCAGTAACCCAATCAGGCGCCCAACCCAATCCAACCTACATATGTAGGCAATGATGATCAGCTCCTTTGGGATCCAACCGAAAGGAAAACTTGCATATGGAACTCCATCAAGTCCTGCGGGCCACAAAAATAGTATTCACAGGTTTGTATGACACTGAACAAGCAAACCAGACCACTTGTGAGAAGGATTCAATTGATTTAGCCACGTGGTTGAAATCTCTTAATATCTTATGATCTATAAATTAAAAAATTCTAATCAATTTCATTTTTTAATAAGTATTTAATAGGGAGGAAAAAGAAGAATTCAAAGGCTCAATGTGAATGAATCAAATTTCGAAGATTAGATAAAGCACACGATTCAAGAGCCTCAAAACTAGTTTTTCTTGTTATACAAGGAAGACATAATCAACACCACAGAAAAGTGGAAATTTCAACATTACAAACCACAATTGAACAGAAAAGTATAAACTGAGTGTCCAAGTCCTTATGATAAGAGTATTGCTGAAGAAAAGAAGAGGTTTGATGATCATTATAAGGTGTAGAACAATCTAGAAATAATTATATGGGAAATTTTCAAGCCAATAAATTAGATAAACAACAGCATCACTCAAATATTCTGCACCACCATTAAAATGGTGGTCATTCAAATTGCTGCACATCTGATATACGTGCTTCACCACAGATGCCTGAAAATTGAACAAACATGAATTAGGCCATGATTTTTTTTTTCTTATTTAATACTACATTAACGCAAGGACATGAAGTAGGATTCCAATATTTTGCAATGCCTAGTACTGTCACAGCCTCCAATGCTTTGAGGGCGATAACATAAGCCCAATACCTCCTCTTTTGATTCAATAGTGAAACTAGTAAGTCTATTTTAGAAATTCCAACTCATTCAAGTTTCAGAAGTTTTTCATGCAAATATTGAGGCATTCGAGCACCACACCCAATCAAATCTATTCCAGAACATGAACTGGCTGATTCAGAAGATGACTTAAACCACAAAATGTACTTCCTAGTTAATAAGCTTATATAGCATATTACCATTCTAAGTAGATAATGTTGTAGGACAGCCATGAAAAATCTGAGATACAGGAGCTGTCATGCATGGAAAATTGTGACAATGAGGTCCAGAAATAACAATTGACAAAATTCAGTTAAGAGGGCTGAAAAGAAAGGAAAAAAGCCAAGTTTGCTAGGGATCAGATGAAGAACAAAGATTTTTTGAAGAGTTTCTGAGAATCTGAATAAAAGGGAAAGAGAAAAGAGATCTTCAAGAGAAACAGAATAGAAAGAAAAAAGGAGTATAGTTGTGACATCAGTAAGCCAGCTAAATCTTCATAGTAACAAGAGAAAATATGGAAGCTATGGATCGGTCATTGAGATCCTATCATAACTTTAAAAACAAATGGGATCTATCAATCCCTATATTGCTTATCAAGCTTAACAACATGAACAACTCAAAGCCCATATCCAGTAAACAGTGATTAAATATGTCCTGCTTGAAGGACAAGGTAAAGGAATATTCTAACACTGAAAGACTACATGGTGCAGGGAAATATCGAGGCACTTGACCAATCAAGAAGCCAAATGGAGAAGAGCTTTCCATCCAGCAATTGAGGCTTGACTACTATACTTGGTTTTACCCATAAAATACCTATTGTTTAACTTAAACATTGTTGGAGAAAGTAGGAAGCATGACAATTGTTGGCACAGGTTCCAAATCTCTAGATGAGAAAATGAAATTATACAAGATCAACATCTAAAAGGCTTAGCTTAGCTGCACATGTAAGCTTTACAATGTATATCAACTAAATGATCATAGGGAAAATGCAGAATGAATAATAAGAACTGAAAATCTCCCAAAAATATGTCACTGAGAAGGAATTACCTTTTATATGAATGGATAGTGGATTCATTCATCCAACTTACCAGTGAATGTTAGCTTTCCAAATGGAAGCGAAGGATTCAGGGACATGGCTGGTCCCACTGTAATGCCTCCCAATATCCATAAAAATTAGCATCATAGTTGCTCAATGACTAAATTACCTTAACAATTAAAATTCTGGATGGAATTATAGGGATAATGAAGTGAAAATTTAAAATTCTAGCAGCCACTTCAATCCATTGCTAGGTACTATAAGACTCTCACTCTCATTAATTCAGCTAAATTTGCCTATGTGTAGTATGTAATGTAGACACATTAGAAATGGCCCCATAAAAAAAACCAGTTCAAGCACTCATAATGAATGCCAAATGGCTAGAGGCTAGGGACCCAGAAGGGAGATTTTGCTACTCCAGCAACTGAAACCTCATCCTACAAGGACAACTTTGAATATGCAAATTATTTTACTCTCTTTAAGTTTAACTCCAAGGGGGAAAAATGGCTAAGGGAAAGTCATGTGAAAATTAGGCATCTTGCCTACTTACATAATTTTTCACCAAAGCATTTGTGTGGTAGATAGCCAACACCATTTGCAATAAAGGTGAATGTCTGAATTGCTATAGACATATACAGAAAGGTGAGGTCTAGGCGAACTTCCACCCTAATACTATTTATTTACTCATCATGACAGCCAATTTTTTTTTCCAATCTCCACTCTTAAAATATCAACATAACAAAGGGAATGTGCATATGCCATTCTTTCAACCCATTGCATCCCAAACAGGACAATCCTGGGACTTAAGATTCTAATAAACTTAACCCTAACTTCTACTGCATCATTGAACAAATCGAAAAACAGATACGTATAACTAAATAAACAATAAATAGAGGAACTTGTTATGCAGCCATTTGTATTCAAGTATAACACCACATTACACATAAATAACTAGCTACAAAATTTCGAAATTAGTAAAATCTATTAAGGTTGCTAACAGTTGACTATGCCAGTTGAGACAAGCATCACTACTACCTCTTGCAGAGCTCAACCACATTTCGTGACCCATTATAGAAAATAAACCACATCAATACTATCACCAATGTATCTGCCCAAGTTGAGGAAACCAAAAGTGTGATATATTATATGATAACATCTTATGCGAGCAAGAAAAAAAATCATAAAATACTACATGACATGTTAATTAAACCTTATAATGCTTTTCCAAAACTTCCATTTCTTTTTTTTTTCGATTGAATACCACACAAACAATCCTAGTCAAATTATGGCTACTCTACCAAATCTATAAGCAAGAATGCAAGTCAAGTCCAGAATCCCATGCAAATTATCTTAATTCAATCATGTATATTCTTTCAAATCTATAAGCATGAATGTAAGTCTTTGAATCCAAAACCAAGCATTCTAAAGGGAAAAAAAAGATGGAGAGAAAAGGATACTGAAAAGGTAACGTTCCCACCAATCCAACATGTAAAGACCAAAAGTGACATTATAGAGATATATCTTGCGCTGAATCCAATTCATGGGTCTTAAACCTACAAACAATAGGCGATTTATGTAGTTAAATACAAATTACATAGGGAAATGGAAAAAATCTAATCAAGAAATCCAAAATTAAAAAATAAAATAAATACTGCTAACTTATCTCTCAGGAAGAGGAAGAGAAAGATGATGAGAGTACTAAATGATGGTAAATCTAGTCTAATTAACAGGCAGGGTTCCATCTATTGACTCTCAACTGGGTTGAATGAATTAAGGATGTTTATTTGAGATCAGCGATGGTGGATTAATTCCAAATTTTGATCTAAAGGGCAGGTTACAACCCAATCCAAGCGATGTTTCAGCTTTCTTTTTTGGTTGTGACTTGTGAGAAGGAATTTTCATTTTCTTTTTTTTTTTATCATACACATGCTAGCAGCATTCCTACAACTTTTTTTAACCAGAAACTTCTTAAAATTGGAATTCTCAACATCCTACACAGAAAGGAACTCTCTCAAATTGTTCGAGAACTTCTTTAATGCTTGAAAAGATTTTAATTTGTAATTTGCCTGATAAACTGAAAGGTCAAGTGCCTATCTCTTAGCGCAGGATATCAAAAAAATCAAATCCTGGCAATCTCATCCCATTTAAACTCCGATGTGCTAAAACAAAATTTAGTAATTGTAATTCTAATGAAAACTTATACCCTTTTCTATTTCATTTGTGACTCAGAAGTCAACAATCAAAAATTCATGGCCAATCATATTGAGGTTGAACAACCAAGTTGTCATCCAAGATAGAACTTTGTCATGAAACATAGAAAGCATGGTACAGAATGTATCCTGATGACCAAAAAATTCAGCTATCCAGCTTAAATAAATTACTATTACATGTTAAAATAGCCAAATCCTTCACAATTCGTTTGGTTTGCTTTATAAATTTGTTCATGCGCAGCACTTTATTTCGTACTTGCTATTTGTTATTTATACAGATGTTTCATATCAGACTATTAAAATCAGCAGCAACAAATAAATCATTAAAAAAAAAGAAAAAAACAGAAAATCAAAAACAATGGTGAGCTAAATGCGGGATAGATGAAAAACAATGGAGAAAAAAAAAAAAAAAAGGAAAGTTGCCTGACTCCGGTGACTGCAAAATTGGTGATTCCGGCTCTACAACTGCCGTAAAAGGTAGATCGACGATGAATTCTGCTTTAATAGTCGGATTCGGATCTTCCGACTTAATCTTGGGCGGACTGGGATCTGCGAGTTTACCAGTTTGGGTTTGCTTTGGTTGGCGTTGAAGATGAAGAAGTTTGAAGGTTTTTTTTTTTTAAGTCGAAGAAGCTTTAGATTTGATTATTCTGGTTTACAAAAAACGGCTGAAATAATCGTAAACTTTTATTGAAAATGGAAATTAACACACTCAATTTATTTTTTGGGTTAATTACCAAAAAAAGGCCTGAAATTGAAAACGGAAATTAACACTGTCTCTATTTCTTTTTAGGGTTACTTACCAAAAGAGTCCTGAAGTTTAGGGCGTTTTTTAAATTTATCCTATATTTCATTTTTTAAAAAAATGCTCAAATTTCAATTTTATTTTCAAATCTATCCTCGAATCAATGTCTAATTATTAAAAAATAGATAAAAGATAATTTGATCTTGAACTTTTTTAAAAAGTTCAATTAAATTAAAAAATAACTAAAAATTATATAAAATATTATTTAATTTAATTTGATTCACTTTTAATATATAAAAATCTAACGAAATTGAATTGAATATATATATATTTTAAATAATTAAAATATAATTTACTTATATAAATAATTTATTCTAAAATATTATTAATTCATAATTCAAAATTAAAAACTTACACAATTTTAATTTTAAAAAATAATACAATAAGAAATAGTTATTACCTTTTTTATGCGTAAATTAAATAGCTAAAACTTATTTCTTATAAATAATTGAATTATTTGTTTATATTAATGAGTTATTTTTTGTGAGAAAAATAAATTTACTAAAAATATATAATAGTTAAATGATAGAAACTCAAAAATAAAAATTAATGAAAAAATATAAAATCTGATTTAACTTTTTCTTTTATATAAACGACATCTTTTTTACTTTTACATATTGTTGGTATTTTTATAATAATATAAAATTTAATAATTTTTTGACAATACTTCTTAGCATAAAAAAATACTCCATTTTTGTTTTAAAAGTATATTATACAATATAATTATTCAATCCTCCTTAATTTTTTAGGGCATATTAATCTATTATTTTTATATAAATATTTATTTTATTATAAATTTTTATCAATATAGATGTAACTAATTATTTATTCTTAAACTTTAAATATACAATAAATTAACTTCATATTTTATATGAAAAAAGTATTTTGTATGATTTTTCTATTAAATGATAATTAAATCATTATATATGTGTACTACTTTTATCTTTTATTTATATGTCTTAGTTTTTTTTTATTATTATTTATATGATATGTACTTATTTCTTTTGTTCTCTTTCAATTTTAACATTGTTTTGTTATTATTTAAGATATTTTAAATAATTTAGTTACTTTAAAATAATTATTATCTATCATTTATGTCCATAAATCTTAAATTTTTATAAATAAATAGACAATACTTAAAAAATAATTTTAATTTTAAAATACATTATATATACTCAACTTTAAAAATTTTCTAAACATGTCATTGAGTTTATAAGTATACTTATAAAAACTATTTTTCTCTAAAGAAATGACTTATTAATATAAAAAAGATAATTTGATTATTTACAATAAATAAGTTTTTAGCCATCTAACATGGATATAAAAAAGTGATAATTATTTATCTTTACATTAGTTTAACAAAATTATGATTATCTAAATTTTTTAATTATGAATTAATGATATTCTATAATAAAATTTTATAATAAATTATTTATTTAAATAAATTGTATTTCAATTACTTAGTTTGTGTGTGTGTGTGTGTATATATATATATAATTTGATTTAATTAAAATTTTCTATATTAAAAGTAAATGAAATCAAATAAAATTATATTTTACATAATTTTTAATTATTTTTCTCTTTTTGGCTCTAACTGAACTTTTTAAAAAATTTCAGACATCAAACTAATTTTTTATCTATTTTTTTTAATTATAAAACATTGGTTTGATGATAGATTTGAAAAGAAAATTGAAGTTTGAATTTTTTGTTAAAAAATAAAATATGTGATAGATTTATAAAATGCGATAAAGTTTATGACTTTTTTGGTAATTAAATTTTTTTATTGGTCCTTTTTAGTGTTGCATAATATTAAGAAATTGGTAATTAAATTATATTTTTAAAACAATATTAAATTATCCTTCTTAATAAGAATAAATTTTATTTTTATATGACATTTTACATAAAAATTAAAAAATTATTCACTAGATTATATTTTAAAAATATTACATTACTCTTTTAAATAAAGATAAAAATAGAATTAAAAAATTAAAATTTTATTATTACTTTAAAATAACAGATATTTGTAAAAAAAAAATAGAAAACATTAGATAAAAAAGAATGAAAAAAGTCTATACATTAAAAATATTTAATTTAAATTCTTTAAAAATAATTAAATGGATGTAACTATGTCTAATTAATGGAGAATAAAACTGAAGTAGATATTTTATATAAATTTAATAAAATAATATTACAATTTAACGAAGTTAAAATTTTAAAAAAATATATGTTAATATAAAATATAAAATGAACCTCTAAGTAATATTATCTAGAAAAAATAATAATTAATAAATTAATATTTGACAGAAGTACTATTAAATATAATAAAGATAAAATGTAGAAATAATTAAATTTATTTTTATAACATAAGCGATCACAAAAACATTAGGATAAATAATAAGGATAAAATGGTAATTAAGTAAAAGAAAAAACTATCCAAACATATACTAATTTCTTTTGTTTTCTATAATTGATGGGAAGGATTGTAACTGGAAAAAAAAAAAAAAGATTTTGCAAAAATAACAAAAGAAACTAATAGTAAGAAGTTGTACTTCGCATATGGTACAACACAGCATTTAAAATTGGACCTAAATTTTCAAACGATGACGTGGCAAAACCCCGTTGGTCTAAACGCTACTTTACAACAGATCTTCTCATGTGACTTGCATACGTCAGCGCATCTTACGTGTTGGAATCCAACCTTTTTTTTTTTTTTTTTGAAGAATCGAATCTAAGTTAATAGCTAATAGCTCATAACTTCATCCTGTCTCCTGTATTGCCCATAGCCACT
Organism: Omphalea diandra; assembly: GCA_949677035.1. Taxonomy (NCBI): domain Eukaryota; kingdom Viridiplantae; phylum Streptophyta; class Magnoliopsida; order Malpighiales; family Euphorbiaceae; genus Omphalea; species Omphalea diandra. The sequence continues at coordinate 12,099 of CATIWR010051955.1, read as the reverse complement.
AAACGAAATCCGAATTTACCTAAATAACCCTAATTTAGTAATATAATTCCTTAAATACGCTTACCCTTCTTCTTGAAAATATCCTCTCCGGATATTATATGGACATAATATATTTTCTTAATCTTTACCTGTTTCTTTTCTATTTATGACTCAGAAACCCAAAAATCAAATAAAAAAATCTCAACTTTATCTGTTTATCAAAATCTAGGGTTTGCAGAATTCTGTCGTGGTAGATCCGGAAGCGTTTAGAACCCTAGTTTTCGTTCAATTTAGGATTTTAGGGGTTTCGATTTGTTCTCATTATCACGAATTGGCGTTTGGTTTTTCGAAAAATTGGAACTTTTCAGGGTTTTGGTTTGACCTGAATTTCTTAATTTGGCATTTTTGGCTGGTGAGGAAGTTAGGGTTTTGGGGCTTTTGATGGCGCAAGGATTTCACTGATTTGTGCATGCTGATTTAGGCCATTGGATTTTAATTGTGTGTGGAATTGGCGTTTGCTTAGCGTTGAAGGTTGCAGTTTTTGTCTTTTGTCCTAATGGCGAAGGTGGCCGAAGAGGAAGTTGAGTATGAGAGCGATCCTGAGGAGGAAAAGCGGCTTTTGGGGTTGAGAAGGCGTGAAGCTGCGAGTGATGATGAGGAAGGGGAAGGGGAAGGGGAACAGAAGGGGAGGATGGATCGGAGGGCTGCTGTTCACTCGGATGAGTCGGATGGACAGGGTGGGGCAGCAGAGTATGATGATGAGGATGAGGAATTAGAAGGAGAAGAAGATCGAGAAGAAGTTTATGAGGATGAAGAAGAGGACGAAGTTTATGAGGATGATGAAGACGAAGATGAGATTGATGGGTTTGAGGAAATGAAGGAAGGGAGTGAAGAGAGAAGAGGTGGTGCTGGTGGTGGGGTGGAGGTTAAGGAGAAGGAAGTTGAGGGGAGGAAGTTGAAAGAGGGGGTAGAGGTGAATGATGTGGAGAATCATGCAGAGGATGAAGAGGAGGAGGATGAAGAGGGGAAAAAGGAGAATGAACCTTTTGCAGTACCTACTGCTGGAGCTTTTTATATGCATGATGATCGATTTAGGGACAATGCTGGTGGTCGACACAGGTATTATTGCAGTAGCAGTAGTGTCGATTTTTTTCTCAATGGAAAAAATATATTTGAAAAGTTCTGATTATTTCCCCATGATGATATTTAACATTGTTGACTATCCGGCTATAGTTAGTTAATCAGTAGTTCACTTAAATTTATTTAGAGTTGGTGTTGATAAGTGTATGATGAAAGAAAATTTGACCTTTTGGATCAAATGTAGGTGTACGTTTGGTCTGATTAATAACTAAGTTTCATTTTAGACTAACTTTTGATATTTTTGGACAATCGAAAAGGAGCATTTTCTTGTCGTTGATTATTTTATGATCTAAAATTTGCAAATTTTAAGGGAAGACCTGAGATCTTAGTTGTATGTCCCAGCCGTGGCTGTGAATAAGGGTAGTTAGGAAGGAGAAAACAAAAGGGGGATTCATATACAATCTGACATCGTGGTGTACTTAACATCCATGGGTTTGTGGGGCTTCTTTTCCTATCTAAATTTTGCTTAGAAAGAGATTTAAAATTTCAGTGTGATTAAATTTATTGTCATATAGCTCCTTTATGTTTGCTTCCTATTTCTCATTTGAATTATGCTTTGAGTTCCCTATCTATATCCTTGTAGAGTTCGCTGGGCAATAGGTGAGCTCCCATGCTTGAACTCATCTGTTTAGATTGCTTTTCTGAATATTGATGTCTATTTGAGGTCATATATTGGTGTATCATTATTTCATATCCTCCTTAAATTGCTAATAGTTTTTAAGCATTTCATTGATAAACCAGTATAGTTGTCTAACTCTTCAGTCAGTTGTCAGTTAGTTGTATAGGCTATAAAACTTCAATTCTGTTAAGTGTTCTTGTATATACATATTGCAGTTACAATGGAGAGGTCCAAATCTATGCATTCATATGGTGGTGTTAGTCAGGTTTTTATTGTTAAAGTTTTGGTACTGTATCATGTGCGCGTGTGTGTCGACATTTTGTATTTGAACTGAGACTGGGCTGTGGTTTTCTTAATCTCTTGACATGCTTTGTCTTGCATAATACGAGTATTATTGTAGGGGCTAACTTTTCAGACTTAGTAATGGATAGAAAAGCAGGAAACAAGAATTGGACAAAAATGTTGTCACATCTAGTTTTTTGAGTCATTACTTGATCAAATTGTGGTTCATTTTTTTCATATTCTCATGGTGCTAAACAAGAATTGGACAAAAATGTTGTCACATCTAGTTTTTGAGTTATTGCTTGATCAAATTGTGGTTCACTTTTTCATATTCTCATGGTGCTAATTTTACTATCTCATTTTACTGTTATCATGTCAACTATAAAATAAGTAATATTATAATCAACATCATTCTTGGTCTAGGCGAACATATGGTGGAAGAAAGTTGTGGGAGTCCAAAGATGATAAAAAATGGGGGCATGACAAGTTTGAGGAGATGAATTTGCAGGAGAGGCATTATAATCAGGTGAGAATTACATTTGAAAGTGGGCGAGTTTGTTTATTTTCTTCTACTCTCCCCCTCCCCCTTCTCTTTCTTTTTTCCTCTTCTCTTTCTGAGCTGGCAGCAAAAATAATTTCAGGGAAGGAGGGGTTCCAAAGGTAATTTTCGAGGTCGTGGAGCGAAAAACAGAGGTCCAGACCGTGGATATGCTAGAAGGAACAGTTCTAAAACGTTCAGCAATGGTAACAATCAAAATGACGCGCCAAAAGGAGGTGTTAGAGGGAGAGGACCTAGAAAGTATGAACCTACATGGAAGAGGAGCGGCCAGGCACTTCCAGCACAAAAAAAAAAGCCTGAGAAGCTACTTGAGAAATCTTCACATGCTAATTCTGGGAGAGTTTTTACACCGACACCAAATACTGAATCTGATCAAGCACCTCCTGCTAGAAAACATTCAAGCTTGAGTTCTGCTTCTCCTCCTTTTTATCCTTCTGGATCTTCAAACAAAGATATCACTTTGACTCAGAAAAGAGTTGTTCAAGGAAGTACAAGCAGGAGCACACGCACTTCTGTTACAGATGAAGGTTTCTCCATGCGACAAGCCGGTGCATTAATGCGGCGGAAGAACATAGCTGATTCTGTTGCTATTGACAAGCTTTATATTGATGATTCTGTTACTTCAACAGCTGGGAAGCCCTTGAACAGTATGCGAATGGAACCTTCTGGGTCGTCATTAGTCAATACCATTCAATCCTCTCAGTCCAGAACTCAAGGAAGGGGTGCAGCTATTTCAGGACAGATAACTTCAGCCCCTTTGCAAAACCAAGTCAGCAAAGCCTCATCTGCAATGCAGGCCCATCCTGTTCAGCGTAATCCTGCTCAAAGTCGTGCCCAACCTTCTGTTGAAGCACCTGGTCAGCAGTTGGGTCAGCGATCTGGTAGTGGATCTCAAGCTTCTTCACCACCAAAAACAGTAAATTCTTATGAATCTGGAGATGCTGAAACTTCTTCAGAATCCAGTAAATCTAGAGGTGCACTGGTTGGGAAGGGGAAAGGAAGTATTCAAGGGAGTGGCAGAGGCTCTTTTCTTTATGGTGGGGCACAGGTTGTGGGAGCCACAGGGACTATGGGTGTTGGTCACGGTGATCAAAATTTCCCGTCTCCAGCCTTCTTGCCAGGTATAGGTTTTTCAATCACATTTTATGTTACCTAGGGAAAATAGGGCATTCTAAAAACATTTGGAAATTAAGAAGTTTCAGTTTTAGTTACTGCATTTCTTTTGCCATGTTATATTAAATTATTCAAAGATTTCTTTCCTTATCATTTTTGTTCCTTTTACTGTGCTTTCTATATATTGATTAGCATGCTAAAGATTGCTAGTTTGGCTTTTTTTTTCTTTGGATAATTTCTCATTATGGGATTGCCATGCAGTTATGCAATTTGGGGGCCAGCATCCTGGCAGTATTGGAGTTCCTGCCGTTGGAATGGCATTTCCTGGATATGTTGCACAACCTCAACTTGGGTTAGGAAATTCTGAAATGACATGGTACAATAATTATTTCTTTCCGCTAGTACACTATTGATTTAGGGTTTCTTCCTTTCCTTTTAGACCTGCAATGCTTTATTAAGGTGATTTCTTTTCCAATTAGAATAGGCCAAATGTTTTTCTATATATTCATTATTTCATGGACATAGCAGACTTGTGCCACACATTTTTCAAATTTCTTTCTTTTTGCTTTTTGTGAAGTGTTGGATGATTACATTATGTCCCAGTGGATACCAATCTTGCATTTGCTCTATTAAATACTTAGTAGTTTTACTTTGGGCAATTTGTTTCTTCTTCTCAATGGCAATAGTAGTAATCATGATTTTGTGATGTTTTAGGCTACCAGTTTTGGCTGGTGCTGCGGGAGCTTTAGGGGCTACTTATTGCTCACCTTATATTGCTGTCGATGGCACTTATCATCCCCGCCCATCTGGGCAGACAACGTCTGCGAGTTCTTCAAGGTTAGTAGTCTGTTATTCCATTGATATCATCTTTTTTCCTTTTTGTTGCATTGTTATGTTTACTGTTTTATATTCTTGTTCAAAGTGTATGGTCATAATTATTCTAGTTGTCCTAAATTCATTTATGATAATATGACATATGGTATGTGCTACATGGCAAATTTATGTGGAGGCAGGTGAAATGATTTGTGATCTTGTATTGTGATTTGTGATCTTGTATTGCGTATGTCTCTTGATTAATCCTTATGTTTATGGATTTACATGATCTTGTATTGACGCCTGTGTACAAATACTTGGATATTGATTGTATGCTGAGGGCCAATTACTATTGAAGTCACAACTCTGGGACTCTAACATTGAACTTGATGTTTATACGGGGTGATGTTCAGGTGGCCTGGCTGTGTTAAGATATTGTGACTGCCTGGTGTGCAATTGATTTTATTGTCATAATGCAGATCTTGTATTTTCTCTCATTAGTACTCTTCTCATTATCTGATCATTTATTGTTTTTGTCATCTGTGAATACCTGGGTTCTCATTTCTGCTTGAATTGGAAGCACTATTGACATAGTATTGATCCAAGCTTTATTTATCTTTTTTTTTGCAGCAAAGAAAATAACTCTACTAAGTCCAATAATGATTGGAAACCTTCCCAAAAACCTGGTAAGTTGCTCTCCAACTTGATATGCCACTGAATTCAGTCTTGTTGACTTAGCTCAACATGCCCTACCGTAAGTTATTATAATCTAAACTAACTTATATTAAGCTAACTTGTGTTCTCTGCAGAGCTTGCAAATGATGAGTTTGGGCAGCGGCAAAAGCCTCGTAGGCAAGTGCAATTTCTTAAGCTCTTACTGAGGGGACTTGACCTTTTTTCTTCCTAGCGATGTGATTTACCCAGATTGGTTTTTGACGTATTCATTTTTCTTGTTGCAGATACTCGGAGATGGATTTTAAACAGCCAAGTACAAGTACTTAGGATGGACAATATTTGAATAAGCAGATAAAGGTTAAGTTTTGCTTAATCAAGGTTTAATATTGTTTGAAGGTTGCAAAATTCTTAGTTGTTGTTTTGTGGTGATGCAGGCCATTGATCAGGCCCTTTGTGTTCTGCAGCTTAATGTTCTGGAGTACTGTGGGCGGCATTATGTTCCAGGATATTTTAGGTAACTGCAGTTTGGCAACTTGTCTATTTTGAGGAAATTTTTTTCCTTTTCAACTTACGTAGGCCAAATTCTTTGGAATCGGATATTTTAATAACTTAATTACTTTGATTTAATAAGTAGGAGAGACTGGAAGATAAAAAACTTTAAATGTATGAAAACCCTTTTGCCAGTTTAATGGCCTTTCTATTCTATTCAGGTTTTTTTCTTTTAACTTGCCTCCTTTGCCATTTGAATTTTGCAGTTATACATAGCAAACACCTGCTCATGCCGCAGTCAATTTGAGAACATAAATGTGGCTTGACGGGTGGTACTTTCTTGTTTAGATGTGAGGTATGAACGGTAGAGAAAGACCTTTATATGAATTAGTTTTTAGAGGCATGCTGGAGAAATTATAATTTGCTTCTTGTTTTCAGGTTTTCTTGTGGCTTGGTTTTTTAGTGAAGCTTGAGGCATGTATTTGGGCTTCTCCAAAAACTACATACTAAAAAATTGAAAAAGAACAAGAACTGTTGTGCAGAAGCTGTTTCCTCGGTGATATTGAGTTTTCCTATTTATATGACTAGGTGGTGTTTGAGTTTTCCTTCGGACTTTGATGACCTTAACTTTGTGATTTGAGTCTCATTTGAGGACTGCAGGGTAGAGAATTTGTGTTTGAGTGAAAATGTAGCGTGTTGACAAAATGCCTGTTAAAGCTATGGAATGTGGCTATAAATATATTTCGGCTGTTCACGATACATAATAGAGATAAATTATCTTGTGCTATATTTTTGGTAAGTTTGATTGGATGCTAGGAATTGTGACATCCCAATTGGACTTGTTGCTAAGCCTCTGCAGCCGTTTAAAGTAGTATGGTGTTTGCCTTCCCACTGCCATTCCTACTTTCAACCATTTGAAGCTAGGAAATTGTAGTTGGGAAGTTTGCCGGTCGAGGGAATATGCGGAACGACTGTTAGTTCTGCGCTTGATACGAGTTTGTGAAAGATAACGGCACCAGAGCATGTGTAGTTGCATTTCTGTAATTGTAGGATGGAGAAGTTAACAAACAGTGGGGAAAATTTTTTTGGCATATTAAAATATAAAAATGAAATCATATTTTTAAGATGAATATATCAAAATTTTTGTTTGATATATTTTAACATAAAAATAAAATTTAAGCATTAATAAAAGTTTTATAATTAATTTTATATACAATAATTTTTATAAGTAAATAATTTAACTTAAATAATAAGATTTTAAGAATAATAATATTTTTATTTTAAAATTTTTAAAATCAATAAATATTTTATTTGTAAATGTACCGAATACGTCTATTTATATATTACCCTCTTTCCTGTACAAAGTTCTAATAAGCAATAATTTGTTCTGGAGCTGGGTTAAATCTCAACTTCTTCAATGGTCCCAAAATATCCTAATTCAAATGTGTGCCCTTTGGGAATGTGTTCAATAATTCTTCTTAATGCTTTAATGAATTATTAATGATGTGTAGTTTAGATGGGAAACTAAACAAATATAGCATTTTAAGCTTATCTCGTAATGATTCCTTCCTTCCTTGTCCATAAACGGAATAATTATTAAATCAACAATACTATGGTTGACAAAAAATAAAAAAAATAAATAAAAGCAATGCCTACTCCAATTTTTTTAATTAAAACTAGCTCTTTTACTTTCTTTTTTTTTTTTTTATGAATGTATAAACTAATTTGAGAATATCTTTATTATATGTAAAAAAAAAATAAATGAATTTTGTATAAAGTTGTAAATGAATCAAATTGTTTGTAAATGAATTAATAATAAATTGATAAATTGGCTTGACAATGGCTTATTTATGTTCAATTACTATAATATTTAATTTCTATAATACAAATTCACAATATAATACTTAAAATTGTATATTTTATTATATAAATAATTAAAAAAGATAAATATTATTTAATATATTAAATATGTAAAATAAACATTATAATAACTTTATAAAAATTTTAATTATAATTTAATATTATTAAAAAGATTTAGGTATAATTAACATTTGATTGGACTCGTAAAACTATATATGAATATAATTGGACACCATTTGTTTAATGAGTGAATTAATAAATTCAGATTTGAGATTTATTTAATAAATGAAGACTAAACTCAGGTTGATTGATTTTTAATAATGTTTTGTTGATGCACGCTACATACTGTGGTAATTAGTTGATATCGTTAAAAATATTTGTATATAATCTGACTTCTCTAAATTAATGATTCACTGTATAATAATTTATTAACTAGCGAAAATTATTAATTTATAGAACATCTACTAAAAAAATATTTTATGTATATTTGTTGATATCAATTCATACTTTAAGATATAATTAGAAAGTTTTCATCATGTTATTTTAGTTTTATATATTTATTATTTGTAAGATATAAATAAATTTGACATAAAATTTCAATAAAAATTAAATATGATGTAGTTTGTCTTTAATTAAAAATTAAGTACAACAAACATGAAAAAAAAATCAATATAAGAAAAATTAAATTTATGAGAATTAAGTATCATTTATACATGTATTATCTTCTTGATCTTTCAAACATAGACAATTAAAAAATTGTAAATTTCTAAGATATATATTTCTTCCGTCCCAAAATGATTGATAAAATTTTTATTTTGAGCATCCTAAAATTATTGATAATTTTCTTTTTTTATCGATAATTAATCAAATAATTATCTAATATATTTTTATTAATTGACATCTATTTTCACACTATCAATAAATTATTACATATATTTTTTACTATGAATTTGTATTTTCGATGTAAAGAAAAAAATTATACTCTTTAATAAATTTTTTAAGTTTCAATAATAATTTTTCTGCTAATATATATATTCAATAACAATTATACTTTATTAATATTAATAAAATAAAAAATAAATAAAAGTATTTTAATAAAAAATTAAATAAAATAACTATAATTAATTAAATTTATTATTCTCATGAAAATAAAATTTTGTCAATTATTTCGAGATGGTTGAAATAATTGTTTTTATATCTATATAAAGCAATTCTTTTCATAGAACTTTATTAAATATGGCAGTTATTACATATCTTCCCAAATTTCAACGGCTATGATTAGGTGCTGAATGTCCCAAACAGACAATCATGTGGGACCAATAATAATCCAACTGATGATGTGGATGGATCTCAAATGATAACCTCAGTAGGTCGACGGCTAACACTAGCCACGCCGACAAACACAATGGTAACAGCGTCAACATTGTACAGAATCCATAAAAGACTAACGAACACAATAAACCCAACCAGTGACGCCGCACTCTGTTACACGTAATTCCCCAACGACCCGTGTTGACTAACACGTATGACCGTCTTCACACAGGGAAAAAAAAAAAATTTCTCCTTCAGATTTCAGGCTTCTTTACACTCTGCAACTTCTGCGCTCTGTCTCTCTCAAGTTTCTCCATCGAAGAGATCTTCAGTTTCTTACTCTTCAAATGTCGAAAAAGTTCGTTCGTTCTTTCTTCTTCTTCTTTTTATGGCATCGTTTTTGCTACAACATTAGCTTTATAAGTTTGTTATTGAATCCTTTTAAGTCGGTTTCTTGAGAAATTTGTTCGTTTTAGGGTTTGATACATTGTACTTCGTGTTTTCCTTGGATTTCAAGGAAAGAACATAGTTGCCGTTAAAGATTGTGTAAATTAGTTTCTTATTTTAACTGTCTTGAAGTGTTTTTGGTCAGTAATGTTTAGTGTGGATCTTGTTTGGATGCTGAGAAAATGCCAGAAATTGAAAGGAAGGAGCTGATTTCTTGAAATGTGTTTGTAGGATCCGAAATTCTAAGTAAGGAACTTTACTTTAAGTACTGATCAAGTCTGGTTGATAATCGTGTATCGTTGGGATGATTGATTCTTGTAACGTTGAGTAATCAAGAAATGTTTCGTTGTTCTAATACAAAGAAAAAAAAAAGTATGTTTCTTTATAGTTTGCTGTTGGGGCTCTGTTTGCTCACTAAGAAAGATTGGGAAAAGGAAGGGAACTGAAGGTGTTTTCTGTTGTGTAATAAAACGATCTTTTGGCTTCAGAAGTAACCAAAAGATATGAAACTGGGATTCAAGAATCCATTGATTTTGACCTCTATAAGTTGTATTTTTCAATAATTTGTTAATAGCTGGACAGACTCTTTTGTAGCTCTTGGTTTGTTCTCTTTCAGCATGGTTTCTGGCACTTAGAACTCTGCCTGGTAGTTGAGATGATGAAATAACATATTGAAAAATATTGGAATTTTTTTAGAAACGAATCCTCTGATTTTTCAGAATGCTAATTAAGGTTTATACATTTTTCATTTTCATTTCTTGTTTCAGGTAAATCTGAAGAGTGATTTAAGACCAATTGAAGTGCCATTTAGATCTGCTGATTTTGGTATTAAAATATTGCACAGCCAATGTGGGTTTAAGCCTTTTTCAGCTGTAATATAGTTGCAGAAGTAAATGATGTGATAAATGGAGGTGATTTGCATGTGAATGTTGTTAGGCAATCGTCATTAAGGCCAGGTGCCACCATGAAGTTCATATTGTCGGGGAGATCAACACCTAAAAACTCTCCCACATTTCGGAGGCTGCATTCCAGTCGAACTCCATGGAGAGAAGGCAGAAGTATTGGAGGTGGTGTACAGTGGTTTCGAAGCAATCGATTATTGTATTGGTTACTTCTCATTACTCTCTGGGCTTACCTTGGCTTTTACGTCCAGTCAAGGTGGGTGCATGGCGATAATAAGGAGGATTTCCTGGGGTTTGGGGGAAAAACTAGAAATGGTATTTCAGACACCAAAAAAAAAACACAACCGGATTTGCTTTCCAATGGTAGTTTTGTGGCTGTAAATAATAAGACCAATAAGTTTCAGGTAGAAGTTGGTAAAGAGATAGGTGTAGTTTCGGCCAAGAAAGGCAACAAAGTTTCTTCTGATCGCAGTAAAGTTTCTTCTTCGAAGAAGAAGAGTAGGAGAGCTGGGCGCAAGTTGCGCAGTAAAGCACATACTAAACCAAAGGCAACCATGCAGGCTGATAGCAATGATGTAGAGGTACAGGAACCAGACATTCCCCAGAAGAATACTTCTTATGGTTTTCTTGTTGGTCCATTTGGGTCCACAGAGGATAGAGTTTTGGAATGGAATCCAGAGAAGCGAACAGGAACTTGTGATAGGAAGGGGGACTTTTCAAATCTTGTGCGGTCTAGGAAATTTGTATTGATATTCCATGAGCTGTCAATGACCGGGGCTCCACTTTCAATGATGGAGTTGGCAACAGAGTTTTTGAGCTGTGGAGCCACAGTTTCTGCTGTTGTTCTTAGCAAAAAGGGTGGTTTGATGCAAGAGCTTGCCCGTAGAAGAATCAAAGTGCTTGAGGACAGAGCTGACCTCAGTTTCAAAACTGCCATGAAGGCAGATCTTGTTATTGCAGGATCTGCAGTCTGCGCATCATGGATAGGTAAGAACCACTTTCCTGCCATTTGTTCTATATGTCTGTAACTGCATTTTGAAATCAATCTTTCTAATGTCGCATAACTGGCTGTAGGTTACTTTAGAATTGTAGAACTACTACTTTTCAGCTGCAGGATGGAGTGCTTTGTTCTTCAACTAAAATTGTTTGATTATTGTAACTGTCCGTATATAATTTCCAATACTCGTCTTTAGTGGAACTCAAATTGTGTTATTACAAGTGTCCATGGTATGTGATTAGCATAACAATTATTATGTGAATTTATGTTGGATTTTTGTATCTGCTTGTTTATTTTGCTGATGATGTATCAAATTAATTTCAATAATTTCAAAGTACATAGGGTGGACTTATATTCAGTTCAAACGAAGTATCTTAAACCTTGTGCATTCCCTCTCTGAATTTGCTGAGTTAACTTAAACTAATCAGATGTGCCGTGATTGTTTTATGTAAAAATGATCCTGTGGCCCATGGAAGAGAGATGGAATTCTACTGTTTCTTGTATTTTGCCTGTCAATACATTGAATCATGCTTATGTGTATGATTTGGAAGAGTTTTTTACTCTGTTGGATATGCTATATTCAGTATTTTCTAATTGTATTAGCCAGTTAAATAGATGCTAGGCCCTTTTCTGGGTTTAATTCAATATTATGACTGTTGTGATAGAGATAAAGTGGGGCAATGGCATGAATTAAACAAATGTTATTCGAATGAGAGAATAATTGCACCCTTTGTGTGCTGAAATTGCTTTGTTCTCCTGACAAGGTGCCAAGCAACTACAATTTATTAGCTCGATTTTCCCTTGATGTTCTATAAGATAATGTGGAGTCTTGAATCTCATGATATGACTATTCCAAACGATATAGCTCATGCAACATTACTTTGCCTTATTGAACAGTTTTTTTTTTTTTTTT
>CATIWR010051948.1:0-64890 GCA_949677035.1 Omphalea diandra | reverse complement strand
TATATATATATATATATATATATGAGATTTTCTTTTCTAATTTATTATAACTTTCTCAATATGAGTAAAAATTTTGATTTTGAAAAAAATTTATCTTTGAAGATTATATCAATAACAATTTTTTACTAATAAAACTTATATTCAAAAAACTTATAATCTGATTTAAGAAAAAATTTCTTTTATTTTTTTTATCTCAAAATCTGATTTTTTCAATAATAATACCAAACATACATTTAATATTTTTTAATTTTTGTGCAGTGCCAAAAAACATCATATAAAAAGGAACAAAGAGAGTAGTTGGTAAGGATAGTCATTGATAGAAATTGTCCCTTTATAAAAAGAATCAGATCAGATATAGTGACAATATGTTTTCTCTATTGTAAAATTTCTATGTATCGTTGGTCCTACTATGTTTTCACAAACGAGGATTGTTCCTCTAACTAAGAAAAAAACGTTAACTTTTTGTAATAAGTTGGGTTATAGCAATTATTTGCTATCTTTATCTAAAAAAGATAAAAAAGCATATAATAAAAAAGACCTGAAGCTCCTCCAACTCTAAAGGTGCATTTTGGTGAGGGGTTAAAGAGATGAGGATTACCAGTAATAAAAGTAAGAATTAAAGTGTAACAATTAAGAGGATAAAGAAGAACTAAAATATTACAGAATAACAATTAATGCATTTGATATTATATTAAAAATATAAGATTGATACTAAAATTATCTATATTTATATTAAATTGATATCATTTAATAATATTAATGATGATATGATAATTATAATTATTTTCATAATAGTGTTTTGATATATTTAATATATTATTATAATATTAACATACTATAAATAATTACTATATTAGGAATATTTTTTATTAATATATTATGTCACTTTTATAATAATCATTCTATTGCATTAATAATTTTGATATTTAATGATATTTAGCTTAATAATTATTTTATACTATTGATAATTATTATATTAATAATAATTATTTATTTATTATAATGTGTTATATTAATGTTAATAAGTTACAAGAAATAAAATATTTTATTTTTTTTATAATTCTTTCACCTTTTTTAATCTAAGAGGAGTAGGTTAACCAAAATATACTAAAAGTTGATTAACTGTTAACCTCATTAATTGTTAACCCTCTAAATAAAATTTATACTAAACATGGTGAAAGAATATTAACAAATAACTTTCTTAACTTTCTTTAAACGAAACTAGCCCTAAGAATTATTTGTGAAAGGGTTCTAAGCTAGAAATCAATGTTCATTTTTAGGTCATGTATCATATTCAGGGTAATTAATCTTCATAGTCACTAAATTATGGTAAAAATTTTATCATGGTCACTCAAGATTAATTTTATTCATTTAAATCAATAAATTTTTATTTTTATGTTATTATGATTTATTAGCTACATTTTTTTTTAATAATTTTTTACTCTAAATTAATTTTTTGCTTTGGATTTTTTATATCATAACTTATAAAAATAGAAATTTAAACTTTTTTTATGAACAAAAATTCAAAATAATTTAACAATGCAACAAAATCATAAGAAAAATATGCCAATATTTCATAATAAAATAAAAATTAAATTTTAGTGATTCAATTGAATAAAATTAATTTTTAGTGACCGCATTAGAGTTCTAGTTATAATTTAGTGACTATTTAGACACATCATATTCAACATCTTATAGAATTTATATGGTAGACAATGAGAAAGAAAATATGAGTAGGAAAAATCATACACTAAAGCAATAATTCATTCTAGATTATTTCTTACCACCCAATTTTTCAAAGAAGATTTACTAATCCTACTAGTTTCAGATGCTCCTTCAAAAAATGTCATTGTTTTAAGAGCTTCATCTTCTGGCATGAATCGCATAAGGTCCTGTAAATAGATGTAACTAAGAAACAAAAATAATTCAAAATTAGTAATTTTCAATTGAAAAATGATTAGAAGTTAAATAAAACTATAAATTACATTTATGTTGTCAAAAAAGATATTATTCTAAATTCAATATGAAGAAAAATTTCCACTCTAATTTCCAAATAATAATTTAAATTACAAACACATTACAATAACTATAGCCTTTGCATATAAAATAACAAGCAGAAAAAGGAATAATAAGATTATCCAAAATGAAATATGCATTAGAAAACTAAGATATATACCAAACAAAATGAAACTCATGCAGAAGTCCTTGTGATACTAGCTTCTTGATATCAGCAATGGCTAGAAATAAAATGGCTTGCTAATTATTGAATGTCTAATCTTAGAATAGAAATAATTGTACAAAATAATTTCAAAAAATTATCATATAAAGGTAAACTATGGTATATATGAGAATTTCAGATAACTCACTTTGATCCATGGCGAGCCACATTATGAAAAACTTTTCTTGCAGCAGCTTTAGCCTCATATTCACTTCTGATTTCTGTTGCAGGTCCATCAGCAGTGCTAGAACCTAATATTTGCTCATCCAAAGTTGATAAGGAGCCATGTCGAACCATATTCATCAATCTTTTCATATTCCATGCTGAAACATTTTTTGGGTTCAATTTATGTAACCGATCGATTGTAATCCCATTATCTACTTTTTTATCTCCTTTTCTTGAAATTTGCCTGGAAAATTTAAAGCTTATCCCTCTAAAACTTTTCTGTGTTCCCCCACTGGAAGTTACTCTCCCATTCTTTGTGGGTGGAAACACAGCTGCCCTCAGTTCAGGAGGCATAGTGGCCCCAGCATTTTGCAATTTACGAATCTCAGTAGCTGTTTTCTCTATTTCCTCCTCATTTCTTTGCATTTCAATCAAGGGTGGACCTGACAATGTCTCTATTACGTATTGATTAAAAAGTGACTCTTGAATCCTATCAAAATAAGTGCTAACATGGAAAGATGACGCAAGAACCTTAACCATTAAAGTTTTAAGCAACCACATGAAATTAGCTACTAAAAAGCACACCAAGATTTTGGTAACATACATGAGTAACTCACCTTTCTTCTCCCTCTTTACCTTCTTATCAAACAAAAAATGCCATGCCAACAACACAAGCCCTAACCACCAACAATTTTGCACACCACTTCTTAATCCATAAACAAAATACAAAACCCTTTTTCGTAGAAGAAAATTCCTTTCAATAAAAAATACTATTATACGAATTCCCCAGCCTGAAACCAATCTCCCACATATCAAAACTAACAATAGAACCTCCCATTTCCATAATTTGAGATGCAAGATGCTCTTTTCCTTTAAAGTGGAAATAGAAAGACTACACGCCAATGCACCTATAATTGCAATCAAACTAATCCATTGGAGGACAGTCATTGTATTGTACTTAACCTTCTTATACTCTTCAGGCATGTCCTCGTCCTCTAATGGGTCTTCCTCATCATCTTCCATGGCCCTACCAAGCCCCCCAGATTTCAACTGGCTCGATTTTGAATGTATCTTTCCTGAAATTCTTTCTAGCTCCTCCGGTGGGGGGTCTAAAAGCCTTGATTTCGTTTTCAATCTAGATAACTTACTGGGTTGTCTCTTGAAGGATGAATTTGATGTGCACTTCAACACTTCATTACTTTTTTGTTGTTGTTGTTGTTGTTGCTGTTGCAAATGAATACTAAAAAATGACTCCTCTTTATCATCTTGGAAATCCTTATACCGCCTTCTAAATGAATCAATTGAACCATCAATGCCGCTAGAAAGAGATGGATCGAAGGAAACTCGAATTTCCCTAGAAGGATGCTCGTTAATTGGAGACTCGGGAAAAGGTGGTAAGTTTCGATCATAGCATTCACGCCTTAGCTCATCCATTTCCATATCCATGTCTAGCGAAATCTCACCGCCCGAATCTCTTTGTTTGTTCAAGAATTGGCTAATGAGCTTTGATGGTGGATCCTCCATGTCTTGCTGCCCGTGATGCATGTAACCTACACTGGGTACCCTTTTGGTCTTAGTAACAGTAGCATTATTGGCATTTGAATTGGAATTGCCACCACCTGCGTCGACCTTGACGATGACCTCAGGGCGGTCGGGTCCGACCACCAGAGGTGATGATCGTGAAGTTTCTTGAGGATGATCATTTGATTGATGATGATCGGAAAGAATAGGCAACTCCTCATGGCTGGAGTGGTGGCTTCTTGTTGCACCTCCTCCTTCAGAGATTCTCCTTGCATGTTTGCATGAGTTATGGGATTTGAATGATTTCCTGAGTGAAGAATAATCCATTTCTTCTTGTTCTCCTTTCCTTTTGTTTCAAAGAGGAGCTAAACCCTAAACAAGATTATAAAAACTTGATTTTTGGAACCCAGGAAACTATAATTCTTGAGGACTTCTCTGTATGGAATGTGCATAATTAGAAAATAATACTTAAAAGAAAATTAAAGAGGAGGGTTTAGAGAGAGAGAGTCTACAAAAGCATCACAAGTGGCATTGAAGGCGAAATATAGGAGAGGTAATTGGATGGTTAGGTTTGAAGCTGCGGAGCATTCAAAGATATTCACATGAATTCCAATGGATGTAGATAAGGGCGTTGTGTTGCAGTTGTGGACTTCATTGGTGCACATTCATCATATTCATATGCATGCATACTATTTTCAAAATGATACAACAAAATGATGCTTTTTTTTTTTTTTTGAAGAACAAAATAATCAATGTTTTTAACCAATTAAGCAACATATATAGTTCATAGGATTATCATAAAATTTAGTTTAGGGAAATTTATTTATTTCATTTAAAGAATGTGCATAATAATTTATTTTGAAATATAATTAGGAAACGAAGTTTGTAAATAAAAAAAAAAAAACAGTCTATGTAACATCTTGAGAGATGAAAACGAAAAAGTTTATTTTTTAATCTCTCTTATTTTCCTAGTTACTTTATCACTTGCTTTACCCGTGAACTCATATATTATTTATATTCACTCCAAATTTAAATATTAAATATATATTATTCAAATTTTATAGTTTAATAGTATTAAATAAAATTTTTATATAATCATAAAAATACTCTCTTTCATATTTTTCTCCATTTTTAATTATGATATGTGATTTATTATTCTCTTTTATTTAGTATGTTATTGCTAGGCTTGCTGACCCAAAAAAACTCAAACATTTATACGAATTTTCAGTTGTATCTAAAAATTTTAATTGAGTTAATTACAAGCTAATTTGATAAATTGATTTTAATTATTATTTAAGTCAAATTTAAATTTAGTAAAATGCATATTTAGATTTAAATGACCTATATACCTTTTCAATTAGTTCATTAAAATCCAAAATTAAGCTTAGAGCTTAATTAATATGGTAATTTATTTTTTATACAATTTAATTCTGTTTTGGTTAAATTAAATTGTTTATGAACTTTTATATAATAAATTTTTAATTTTATATTTAAATTTAAAAAATTAAAAATTTTTAAAATTTAAATTTATAATTCATAAAATATCTCAATATTTCATTCAAAATTCCTCTCAATCTACTTAAAAATTAATTGTTATATGTTAAATAATAAATTATTTAAACTATTTAAAATAAAAATGTTTAAAAACTATTTAAAAATCAATTACATAAGCTTAATTAATATTATACTTTTTTTCATTCAATTAAATCTCATTTTTTGCTTAGTTAAATTTATTGCATACTTTGTATGATGAATTTTAATTTTACACTTAAATTTAAAAATAAAAAATTTTAAAATTATAATTCATAAAATCTCTTAATCTCTAATTTGAAAATATTTTCTCTCAATCTCTCCATAAAAAAATTAATTTTTACATTTTAAATAATAAATTATTTGAACCATTTAAAATAAAAACATCTAAGAAATATTAATTTCATGATATGAACCCAATTAAGGTTTTGTTAGTTTATTATTTAAATATATCAAAATAAATTCTATAATTTAAAAGCATGAAATTAATATAGAATTGATTATTTATCAACTAAAAAAAAAATTAAAAAAGTACTATTTTTGTGAAAAGTTATTTAAATTAAGCAATAAATAAAAATATTGTCTTAGTAAGATTTAAACTTAATTTTGGATATCATTGGACCAATTGAAAAATATAGAGGTCAACTGCATCTAAATATATATTTTACTAAATGATGATTTTGACTTGAGATATAATTGAAATCAATTCACCAAATTAGGGTATAACTAACTAAATTCAAAGTTTTGAATGCAATTGAAAATTAGCTAAAAGATTTAGATTTTTGAGTTATTAAAATTTTTATTACATATTGCAAGTTTATCTAAGATTCAGACTCTTGCTAACATTTGAAGGAATCAAGATTAAATTTCTTATAACTCTAAACTTATAAGTATAGTTTGATTTCTACACTTCAAAATTTATTGAATTGAAAAATAGTTTAGAAAAAACATGTGAACCATGATATTATACAATGTTAATTATTAATTTATTTTATCCATTTTAACTCAACATGTTGTTCATATGTATTTATAGTTAATTTTATGTGATTATGCAAAGATTATTCTACACAAAGATTTCTTTTTCATGATAAAAAAAGTATAATAATTTCAAATTTATTTATACACTTATTTTTTATCAAAATTTTGAAAACATATTAGCTTTTTGCAAATTTCAATCAAAATTATGATGTCCTAAACTTAATTTTAATTGTTAATCCATTTAGTTTCTTTATCTATTGATTCATGAGGGATGATATTTAACAACCTTCTTTCTCCATTCACATAGATGTAAGATTTATTAGGTGAGTTATAATGGTGGATGTTAACCCCTAAGATTGATAAGGTATTGTTTTAATCTTGATGTTGAATGATGTCATGAATGATAACAAAATCTTAAGAGATTCTAATATTATATTCAATTGTTCTTATGGTTAAGACTTGTCTTTATTAAAGGTCTGAAAATTAAAGGGGTCCAAAAGAAGAAAGCTAAAATGAGCTATAGAAATAGCTAAGTGATTTGAAGATTGAAGCTCCAAGAAAATATTTAGGAAGAGGTAAAGAAGCAATGTAAGATAGAGGAAAGAATACAAAGCAAGAAGTTTGAAAAAGATAAGTTAACCATACTTGTAAAGAGGTACAATTTGAAGTAACGTATAAAAGAGTCATATGACCTATAATATAGGGTTGACAAGCTAAGGATTCTAGTCTTCATAAAATCAAATGGTGCACAAATCTAAAGTGTATAAGAAAATAATAGATATTTAGTGGAAGGTATTCATGCTGAGTTTGAAGCTGTCATGCAGATGGGCCAACTTAAAAATATCTTCCAAAATGATTTATGAAGATTTAGAAAATAAAATAAAGATTATTAAGTCTAGTTTTTATCAAAATAAACATATTATAATTTGGAGCTTTGTAGAGGAAGTTATGACTATTTGAGTAATTAGTGTTTATACTGAAGACACACTTAACACTGTTCCATTTTGAATGGAATCATTAAATAGCCTATTTCACAATTTGAACAGACTCGTTCCAAATGAAGAAAATTAAAAAATTTTATTTAAAAAAGTTAACAGTGAAGTGAAGTTGAATGGCGCATTCAACCCTTTGAACGCCCTATTCAAGCGTTGTGATGGCTAATTTTTCAAAAAAATCATTTTAGAGTTTTTTGAAGGCTATAACAGCTACTTTTGATTCTTGCCTATATAAGGCAACTTCACAAGTTATTTAGAAGGTTACCTAGTATTGTAATAAGTATATGAACTTGAAGCAAAAACCTTAGAGCTTATTTTTTATATTTTAACTTGTGTTTAGAAAATATCTTATATATGAAAGTTAGCTCTTGTTTGAGCATGCATTGAACTTTCTGCCTATCGAGAGTCTTGAGACTTACTTGGATAATTATAAGACTAAAAAGGTTAGTATTTCGCCCGTTAAAATACAAAGTTAAGCTTCACTCTATTGAGCTTTGTAAAAGAGGAATAGATTAGGTTCACTCTAAACCTTTAAAAGAGACGTTCTCTTTGAATTATAAAAAAAAAAAAAGAAAAGAAAAAGGGCTAACTGAAACGTAAGGAGAGGATATAACCTAAGTTGATTGAACCTTTATAAATTTATGTATTCTTTTTTCTTTCATTTACTCCATCTTTTGTTTAAAAGAAAGAGAGAACTTGGCATGTTAATTCCACTGCAAGTGAAGTTAAAGAAACGTAAGGAAAATTTCAAGATTTTTAGAAGCACTCAATTAACTTTCTTTCTCTCTCTCTCAGATTATCATTTTCTTCACTAGAACCAATAATGAATATAAATAGCATACATAAAATTTTTATTTTGCTTATAGATGGAGAAGACAAAATATAATAAAAAAAGAAAAAAACTAAAATAAAAAGGAAACATAAAATAGTGTATGTAGTCTACATGGTACTATGCCCACATTGATTATAGTTTCTTTAGTTACCAGCAATCTAACATCAAATTTGAGAAAATATATAGAAATTGGGGCTGAAGAGGAGCCGAACTCAAATAGTTATTGTACAAGAAAGGAAATTTTAAAAGATAAAAGACTCCAATCCATACTAATATTAATATTATTCATATTGATAATTTACTAATTATCTATATATTAATATCAAAATTAACTTTCAAATTAAGATATTTTAATTGATTCAACAATTTTACATGTACTCGTATGAATGTGTATTGATCATTCAAAATTTGTAACGTGATTAAAAAAATCCAACTTGTTACTATCTTAAGTCATCAGAGTTTTATTTCATTTGTTTCATCAAGCAAAAACCTTATTTTTGTTTCAATTGGATTGAATTGACTAAATTCTGATTATATCGGATTGAGAATGATTCTTAAAGGAATGTGTGGTAAACCATTAGATATGGCAAATAGGTCGAGTTGTTTCGAATTGGATAGTTTTCGGGTCGGATCGTTTTTGGGTCGATGCCTTTTTGGGTCAGGTTCGGATCTCCTAGTTCTTACGCGGATTCAGGTCACCCATTGGGCCTTGCATGTAAAAATGATTTCGGGTTTAGATTTACTCTTAAAATTGATATTTTTGGTCGAGTCTTTTTTAAAATATCCATTTGATTTTTTTTATCATTTATGCAATATTTTCTCATAATTTGTTAAGAGAGAAATAAGAATTTTCTCTTAAAAAATTAATTTTAGTAAGATAGATTTTATATAAAATAAAAATTTAATTAACATTTATATTTTTATTTAAATGCTTAATAAATTAAATATAATTTTTTTAAAGCAAATGACTATATAATGAAAATAATTGAATTATGTCCACATAAAATTATATTCAAGTCATATCATAATTTAAATTAATTTACAAACAAATATATAATATTCAATGATAAAAAATCATTCATTATAAAAAATTTTGTGTATTATGATAAAAATTTATGTGATAAAATTAGATTTATCTTAATATGTGATTTTATCATGATAAAAATTAAATTTATTGCAATTATTATAAAAAAAATAAGTAAAATTGTGATGAATTTAAATCATTTAAAAATTTATGATAAAAATTTAGCTTAATTGCCAAAAAAATTCAATCTTTTATGCGATTTTAAATTATATTCAAAACTTCTAATTCAATCAATTACCCTGTACCTTGATAAATTATTTTTAATTATACCTCAAATCAAAAATGAAATTTAGTAAAGTGTATTTAGAGAGTGTTTGGCATTGCTATTCAAAGAATTTATAGCTATCCGAATAATTGATTTATTGAAAATTATTATGTGAAAAAGCAGTTATGTGTTTGGTAAAAAAAAAACTGAAAAGAGATTTTGGATAAAAAAGCACATTCCAAAGTGTTGGTAAACTAATTCAGATTATGCTTTTCAACCATATTTTGACAAATAGGTCATCAATTTATTTATGTTAATAATTTGTATTTATATTGTTATATTAATTGATCTATAAATATTTATTATCATACTAACATCATTAAAATAGTTATTATTTTATTTAATTTATCAAATAATATTTTTATATTAATTGATTTTCTAGCCTCAATCATGTTTTGTAATATTCAGGTATCAATTTATTAAATATGTGGTCCATGAACTGGTTCAGGCTTCAAACGATGTTGTGGAAATCAGATTAGTTGGAATAATTGATTTAACATTACGATAGTGGGCTATAGTTAGGGGTGTAAGTTTCACGGTTTTTAAACAGTATACCAAATCGAACCGTCAAACCAAACTGAAACTGAAACCATGAGTTATCGAAAATTTTCGGTATTAAGATTTAAGATTTTTTGGTTTTGGTTTCGATTATTGGAAAAATTTTAAAGGTATACCGTCGATATACCGATAATGAAATTTTTTGTATGGATGTTTTATAGATTGGAAAGGTTTACGAGTATTGGTTTCGGTTTGAATCATTCATCCATGATTAATAAATGAGTTAACTCGGTTTCATCCATAGTTA
The DNA here is from genome assembly GCA_949677035.1 of Omphalea diandra. Lineage (NCBI taxonomy): Eukaryota > Viridiplantae > Streptophyta > Magnoliopsida > Malpighiales > Euphorbiaceae > Omphalea > Omphalea diandra. Next base: position 54,497 of record CATIWR010051948.1, on the reverse strand, counting down.
CACATTTTTTCGGTATCGGTAATACTGCTAATATTGCATAATTTTAATGGTATCGGTTTTTGCGATTTTCATTGTTAACGGTATCAGTATCGATTTTATAATTTTACGGTGTTGGTATTAAGCGGTATTGTGAAAAATGGTGGTATCCGTATTCACGGTACACCGATTACAACCTTAGCTATAGTTAGGTGTTGTGACCCCAAGCAGGTGGTCATCCTAGCAAACAAGGGCTGAAGAATGTTTTTTGAAATGCTATAAATTAATAATCATTAAAATGGTTATTATTTAATTTAATTTATAAAATAATAATTATCTATATTACTTAGTTTCTAACCTATTTATTAAAAAGAAAAAAGAAAACTTAAATTTAATGAAATTTAATTATATCCAACTAAAAAATAACAATACAAAAAATAACTAATATTAATAGTTTAACTGTTCATAAAATTCCATAAAAAATTTTCAATAATGATTTTTTTGCATCAATAAACTATAAGCAATACAATCTTGAATATAATCCATCTCTGTAATTTGACCACCTTTTCTTTTATAATTAGATGAAATACTTTCAATGTCTTTAAAAATATCATGTAGAATGAAGTTGTGATGTTAATCAAATCTTGTAAATACCGAATCATTTCTTGAATTCCTCCAAATATAATTATGTGAAGTCATTGAAGCAACGACAATATTTATTTTGAGTCACAAATGAAAATGTCGGCATATCTCACAATATTTTTCATCTACCATTCCAAACTCCAAATGTTCTCTAAATGCAACATCTAAGAGATGAATGTGCTTTGTTAAAATTTTCTTGATAACCTTTTGCCAATTCACCTAGTCAAAAATCAGGAAAATGATATCTTACACCTTTATAAAGTCTAAGATAATCATTCATTTGTGGATATCCTGCATTGATCAAATAATATTTTCATGTATATTTTAGAAAAATATTATCATTTTATGAATGTTATTATTTAAAAATTTAATATATAAACACAAATATATATTACTAGATGGTGGCTTTGGAAATTTTAATTCTCTTATATTGATTGCATGATAAAATATGTGTGTCATGTGTTGTTCCCTCCCACCCTGCTAATACAAAATGAATTGCATATCAAAACTACATACAACCATCACGTTTTGTGTTAGAATTCTTTTTCTTCCAATAAATCGTATTTGATCTTCTAAATGTACGCATGCATGTACATGAGTGCCATCAATGGCTCCAATGCAATCCTAAAAAGTAAATTCATTAATTAAAATAAAAATAAAATAGAAAATAGACACACACACACACCTATGGCACAAATTAAGAGATAACACCTTAAAATATGACATATCTATCATCATGAAGAATTTCATTTGAAACTCCACGAAATTCAACATCGTAGGCTTTATCACATCTTTAGCCAAAAGACATAATGCATCTAATACTTCACTAAAAATTCTACTAATAGTCTCACCTGAATGTTGGAAGCGTTCTTGAGCATTTCTATTTGATGCGCCTTGATCAAGTATATATAAACAAATACATACTTTCTTGAGCACTAACATATTTCTAGAACTCTTCAATCCATAATGATTTTTCTAAATCACCATATAGCTGAACTACTATATCTTTCCTCACTCTGAACATATTTAAACATTGTTATTTATGACCTTCCATTAGCTCTTTCAACTATTTCGTTCCAGTTTGATAAGAACCATGCATGGTTATGCTCCAATTATTGTAGTTGCACATGTTACAATTTGTAAAAATTCTTCTTCATTTATATCAATGTAGTCATCAACTTTAACTTCATTCATATCTAAAAATAATACAAAATAATTTTAATTCAAACTCGCATAAGATATTAAATAATTGCAAATATCAATATGCCATTAAAAATTATTTAAATAAAAATAAAGTACGACTAAAAAAATAGTTCAAACCATAATAATTTCATATTTATTCATAAAATAAACATAAAATACAAAAACATCCACATAATGAAATGAAAAGTATTTTATTGTCTACAAAATACAGCTAAAAAACTAATTAAATATATGTAAAAGTTTATATGAAATCAGCCCTAGTTTTTATTTTTAAACACATCATATTGAAATTGAAGTCATCCCAATTTTTCTTTCGAAGCAATCATAGTGGCATAACCCTCTCTCTTTGTTTTTTCTTCAAAAATATATGTTCCAAAATAATAAAGTTGATCACTAATCATAAAATTGGATTGAGATTGTAGAAAATGTATATCAGCTATAATTTCATCATGACTCCATCCTGGAAAATCTGTTCTGGTAGTAATCAAATTACTTCTATTTTCTACACTAGCAACCAATCTAGAGATATCATCTCTCAATGAAGCTGCACCTTCTAGATTGTTTTGCCTTTTCTGTCTTTCTTATAATAGCTTGTTTGAGAATTAGTCTCATCATTTCTCTTGTGTTTCTTCTTGCTTTTTTCCTCTTTCATTCTCTTTATTAATATCTATATATTGATCCAATTTTTTTTCAAAATCATTCTTATCAGAGCCATTATTGTCTTTTAAATAGGTCATCCCTCCCACCAAATGTATTATGATCATTAAGTTTATTTGACACTGAACTTGCTGAAGGTGTCCATGCCATTTCTCCAGTAGCTACAGTGTCTCCATATATTATATCCATTTTTGCCATAATTTAAAGTTTAAGACCTGCATTTTGAAATTTTGCAGCTGCAGATATAACTTATAATAATTTTTAATTATATGAAAATTAATCAATAACATGAAATATGCATTATCATAATCGAAAAAAATTACTAAACTTAACACTAACCTTAAGCTTTTCATCCCACCATTCAAAGAGGCGCTAAAAGTTCCTCTCTTTGGATCCCATCCCAAACCCGTTTATTTTCCTATCAACTCTTTCCATACCTTCCAGTCTCTTTTCATAATATCTCATTTATTTTTCAATTGAGTTTTATCATATCTACTACCAATTGCTTTAAAATATTCTTAAATATAAACAACCATCCTTCTTTAGTGAAATGAGTTCCAAGTCAGGAAACCCTTCCACACAGCTTCAAAGCAAATATCAGCGTTTACCAATGTTAATTGATCATTCCATACAACTTTTCTTGTTTTTAACTCCTTGAATTGATTGAGTTTGTAAATTTTCTATCATTTAAAAATCAATTGAAAAATATAATAAATATTCATCACATAAAATAAATGGGTCTTAAACAATAATCTTAACATTTTACATATTATTAGTTAATAAGCTAGATGTTTTAATTAATTGCTTGTTTTGGTAAGTTCCTTCATTATTTAGCTAAAAATAATTTCCACATGGTTTCAACTTTGGCGTTGATCATATATATATATATATACACTGCTTATTTCCAAATAATTCTAGTATTGACAATAGTAATAGAATACTAAAAGCACGAACAAGTAAAGCTCGGGTTTTAGAATTAGATAGGTCAGGTGCCAAGTTCCAAAATCCGCTAAAATTAGCATTCCAGCTCAAACAAATTAAGGCCCAGGTTTTAGCATTAGATAGATCATATGCCAAGTTAAAAAATCTCCTAAAATTAGGGGACATGACAAAAGGTTACATGCAAATCATGAAAGTTCAAGATGGAACTATTAACATAAGATTCATTATTGTTTGTTTTGTTAGTTTCAAATTGGTGTAGAAACAGTAGACAAATAAGAATTATTTTAGCCATATGAAAGGTGCTACAATAACAATCGACAACCCAAAAAAAGTAACAGCAAAGCTGATTTCCCTTTGCCATTACAAAATCTAAGAATCTAGATAGATTATTAGCTATAACAGTTTGAAAATTTAGGCTTGTTTGGCCGCAAGGAGACCAAGATAAGGGTCTCTGCAGCTAAGAAATAGAACTGCATAATTAAACTGTTGGTACGAATTCAACTATTGGTTTTGTTGTTGAATATGCATCGAATCAAACACAAGCAATGTACGAATTCCATGTTCACATACTCTAGTCTCATCAATCAAAAAAATAAAATTCCTAATTTCTACGTGATCGAATTAATGAATCAATCATCCAATCAAACCACAAACAGCATATACACATTCAAACATGTAATTTTCTCAAGAACCAAACAGAGGTAAACATACCTTTTGAAGAGTTGTAGAACAAAAATAATGGAAATCAAGCCTCAAGAGAACAGTTGTTGTTGGCGATCAATGAACCTTTCGTTGAACTTCTCATTGAATAGAAGAGTAGGAAAGCTAAAATACGTATTTTATAGCTGGTATTTTATGTAATAATCTCAAAATATAACTGATATTTTTGCCGATTTGAAAATAGGTGTACAACTACCCGTATAATAAAAAATCTGATATGGGTATGAGCTACAAAATCCAGTTTCACATATAATCAGATTTTATCCCCAAAAAATCAGATTTTAAAAATTTAATTACATTTACCAAACACAAATAAAAGTGATTGTAGGCTCATAATCTGATTTTTTTTTTTCTTTAGTAAAAGCAAGTACCCTCTTAAATTCAATTGACTCTTATACTTTTTTAATTAGTTTAATTAAATTTAAAATTAAGTTTACTACTTAATCAATATACTACTTTTATTTTTATTCAATTACATCTTATTTGTACTTAATTAAATTTATTATGTACTTCTGTATGATGAATTTTAAATTTATATTTAAATTTAAAATTTAAAAATTTAAATTTATAATTCATAAAATCTCTTATCTGATTTTTTTAAAAAATTTCTCTTGATGTTCTTAAAAAATTAATGTTATATATTAAATAATAAAATTTTAAAATATTCAAATAAAAACTTCTAACAAATATTTAAAAAAATCAACCACATGAGTTTAATTAAAATGATATTTTTATTCTTTATTCAATTTAATCTCATTTTTGCTTAATTAAACTTATTTTGTATTTTTAGATGATGAATTTTAATTTTATATTAATTTAAAAAATAAAAATTTAAAATTTAAATTCATAATTCATAAAATCTCTCAACCTCTTCTTTAAAAATTAATTATTATATTTAAATAATTTAAACAATTTAAATAAAATTTTAAAAATTATTTACATAAACTTAATTAAGATGATACTTTTATTTTATATTCAATTTAATCCTTTTTTTTTTTGCTTAAATAAATTTATTATATACTTTTATGTGGAAATTTTAAAATCTATAAATTTCTAAATTTTACATTTATAATTCATAAAATCTGTCAATATCTCATTAAATTTTTTTTTCTCTCAACCTCTCCTTAAAAATTTAATTTTTATATTTAAATAATAAATTATTTAAATCATTTAAAAAATTTTGAGAAATATTTGAAAAAACAATTACATGAGTTTAACTAAGATGATACTTTTATTTTATTCAATTTAATTTCTTTTTTAGTTAATTAAATTTATTACATATTTTTATTTGATAATTTTATATTTAAATTTAAAAATCTATAAATTTTGAAATTTAAATTTATAAATTATAATGTTCTCAATCTCTCATTTAAAAAAATTATCTTTCATTGTCTTTTTAAAAAATTAATTTATATATTTTCAATAATAAATTATTTAAACTATTTAAAATAAAAAATTTTAAGAAATATTGAAAAAATCAATTGCATGATATGAATATGAACATTCTCAAAAAATTTATCCTTAAAATAAAAATTAAGAATATATTAATTTATTATTTAAATATATAAAAATAAAATTTATAATTTTAAAACATAAAATTAGTATAAAATTGTTTATTTATCAACTAAAATAAAAATAAAATTAATATATTTTTGTGAAAAATATTTAAATTGAGTAAAAATAAAAATATTATCTTAGTAGTATTTAAACTTAATTTTGAATTTGATTGAACTAATTGAAAAAATATTAGGGTCAATTGAGTATAAATATATACTTTATTAAATATTCATTTTGACTTCGGGTATAATTAAATCAAATTCTTCAAATTAGGGTGTAATTGACTCTATTAGAAACTTTAGATACAATTGAAAATTTACGAAAATGTTTGAATTTTTTTAATCATTGAGCCCACAAATTTTTAACTCAAAAATTTTTTTATAATAAATGAGCATATAAGATAAATTATGCCATACAATATTCCATCATAATATTTTGTCATAATATAGTGTCTACCAAATTACATATAAGAAAAAGTAATATTATCATAATAATATTTGTCACTGTATTAAATAATTTAAAAATTATGATAAAATTATTTTATCAAAATAAATAATTTTTATTATTACTAAATAATTTATCATAATAAATAACAAATTGTAATTTAGGCATATAAAAAAGTATAGTAAAATTAATAAATTTATTAAAATATAAAAATTTCATTATATTTTAAATAAAAATATCAAAGTTAAATTTAAATTTAAATTGAGTTTAATTTAAATTTAATTAAATAACCTAAATATTTTTTTGAAATAAATTTCTTTCTTGTTTTAATTAATTAATTTTTACATATTTAGTAATAAAATTTTATTTTTTTATATTGTCATCAGATCAATTAGATCAGCGTAATGGATTGACCTATTTGGATCAATTTTGACTATATCCATCAGGTTGACGCTCACATAATCTGTGGGTCATTTCAGATTTATTTCGGGTCAAGATTGAATTTAGGTAGGATATAAAACTATCACCTCTAACCATTGGTCAACGTTTTGTCCATGAAAAAACTTATATTAAGAGAATGATAATGTTATAATATATGTCATGGTGCTACGGGTCAAGATTGAATTTAGGCCATGTTTGAAGATTGTAATTTTATGGTATATAGTTATAGAAGTTGAATCAAATAAACAAAAAATAAATTAAATACTACTTAAAGTCAATGTAAAATGTTAGTATCACGTATTTATAAAATTAATGCCAAATTTAGTTTAGTAATTCATTTTTATTCACCATGGATTAAATTTTGTTTTTCAAAATTAGAAAAGTATAATTATAGAAAGTGAATGAAAGATATTTAAAAAAAAAAACTAACCAAAGGAAATAAAATTAAAGAAAAATGAAGTTTATATAGCTACTTTTGTGGGGGAAAAAAAAAGATGCAAGTGCTATGGCACTGTTCATACCGCAAGCATCTCTCGCCTCTGCCTTGATCTCTCACTGGGAGTTGCCTGCCATTTTGCTGGCAACAATATTTTTTTTTTATTATCTATTTTATAAATAAGTAGTTTTATATATAGATCTGATTTTTATATTCTGTTTTGCTCTTCCCTTGCTGAGATTTATTTGAATTTTTAAATTTTTTGAGAGATTTTGTTTGATGATTTTATTTCTTAGCCGGAGTAGATTTAAATCATAAAAATTTATAGCTACCAAAGTCAAGAAAATCTTACAAACAAGAGATTCGAGTTTCGTTCAATTAATGTTCTTTAAAGTGTTATTTGATATTTGATATTCTTCATTCGTAATGTAGAATATAACTATGCATATTCTCATTGAAGGTTGAATATTATTGTTCATAGAAAGTATTTGCCTTCAACAATGTTGAGTGAGTTTTTTTGTACTTGTATACTTATTGTAAAATTTTTAAGTCTTTTAGTTTGAATTATACTTATTGTTATAATTTATAACTCTTGTAAATCTTTCCCTTTTAATGAAAATATGTAGCGGCACCTCAAAGAGAACCATCAAAAAGATAATCATCTAGGAGATCATTGTCTCCGTGCCTTTAAAAGAACCATGAGGAAAAAATCTCTGAGATTCCTGGATGGATGCTAGGGCCAGGTCAGCAAAGAAGCTTGCTAAGCACGCTAAAAGGTTCCCTCTACAATAAATAGGGTGGATGAACTAGGACGACATACATTGAATACCATACTGCCTATTGGATTCTCTATTTGACCTAGGTAGTTGACTCAATCATTGGAGCTGATGTCATGAGAACTATACAATAATTGACAACCTATGCAAGTATGCTAACCAATCTAAATAGTTACTGTTCCTAATGCAAGTAAGAGACCTCGACTTGCCATAGATAATGCAATATCTATTTAATACTCTGTCGTAAAGCCTAAACACTATTGACAAGAAGAACGATCCATCATTATTTGCACAATAAATTAATTATCAATTTCCATATATACCTTTCAATATCTTTTCTCTTAAGCAACATTCAATCCCTCATAGATTCCCCACAACTCCACTTGAAAAATGGAATAACCATCCAAGTTAGCCAAAAACCTACTAACCATTCTCTTGTTAAGAATAGTTTATACCATCCATAGTCACTAAGCCAATAGCCTACATGAAAGAACCGTCTATATTAATTCACACCAAATTGTAGGGGTGGCTACCAAGTGGTTATAAGGTTATGAGGCAAAGTGAAATTATCCTCAAATATGCGTCTATTATGCCATTGTCAAAGAAACCAACTGGTAACAGCAAACACGTACTCCCATTTCAAACTACAAACCTCACACCCACGAGATATTACTTGGCATCTATTCTTCCAAATTTTTCGCAAAAAGAAAGCATTCTGAGAAGAGCTAGGCGGAGGAAAGACTAAGCTACATATTTTTGGCTATATAACATGATCTCGAAGAATGCGATGAGTAGACTCCTCATTAGCTAAACTAGTAGAGCAAAACATATTTCTATGCCCACGTTGTATCAAAAGTCATTATGTAAAACTATCTATAGAAAACTCTACTTTGAATGCTTCCCAATACCAAAACTTATCCCAAGACTTGTTACCAGAGTTCCTCGCAAACGCACCAAGGGAACACTTGTCTTTTCAAATTTAAATTTTTTATTTTGTACATTTGAACTATCATTATAAATATATGATAAACATAAAATATTTTAAAATATTAGTATTTTATTATAATATTACTAAAATTATAAAAATTTCAAGTCTATAATTAGTTGATTAATATATTTTTCTTACATATAAATGAAATAAACTGAGTTCTAAAAGAGTTTTAAACCGAGTGTTTACTAAAATTTTGTGAACATATTTGTGAACATTATCAATCTGAGTTTAGATGTGTTCGTATTCACTCGTGTAGCAACCAAATTTCAACTCTATTCTTCGGACTTGTTCATTTAAGTTCCCAATCCCAAATGAATATAAAAAAAAAAAAATTAATCTAATTCGTCCACAAACTACTCACCAAATACATATTTGCTTGTAGCCTACTTAGCATTTCTTGCATGAGATTGACCACTATGACTAATCCCTTGATTTGTTTCTACAAATATTCCATTCAAATTACTACTTATATTCTCATTATTCAAATATGAAAGGATACCCAAACGAGACCCAACCACAGACACTGCCTTAGATGTCTCACTTTGAAAAGTGGCCTACCGAAGTGAGTCAAATGACATTGGGGTATCTATCCTCCACTAATATCAAATGACAAATGACTTCAAATCCATTCAGACAATAGACAACTACAAAAGTTTCAGCCGCTTCTAACATGTTTAATATGCCATATCCTTGCGGCATACAATTAAATGTATTTCGACTCTATATTTAAATGCATGTTGACTTAAATTTATTCCTCTGTGAAATACATTTGCACAATTATTTTATATACATTTGATCCAACTATATATTTTGTCTCTTCACCCCAACAATTGACACAGACCCTGAAGAAAAACACTTAAAACTCCTCAACTGAAATTTTCATAAATTTCTCGAGTAGCATAAAATGTGACATTGGTTATGCCTCGTAAGAAAATAAGAGGTAATAAGGGATCAAATATTTTTCATCCGAAGTAGGGCCTAGAGGATTCAACTTGCTGTAAAAATATATTGAAGAACTTTTAATTCAGTGATGCTCTAGAGTCGCCTTTAAAACTATGAAATTGTAAATTCCAACAGCAATTTGAGCATAACTAACCAAAAAGAAAAAAAAAAAAATCATACCACAGCAAGGGAAATTGGTCAGAAGCTTTCAGGATTAGTTACTCATACATTTCATGCAAAATCAATGGCTTCCAATTAATGTGAATGCAGAAGTCAAGATAAAAATTGTTAAGATAAATGCTCAAATTTTTAGTAGAAGGCCGCTGGATAGTTAGTTACAAACTTACAGAATTTATATGCATCACAAACCTCACTACAGAATAATGCTGTGATCAAACAATGTTAAAAAGGAAAGGTGAGTCTTAAATTGGATTGCGGGATGAAGAAAAAAAATAGGCAAAAAAGATTGATATATGAAAATATATATATATATACTGTACAGCATTGATGATGATATGGATTGAAAGATGGTGCACAGCGATTAACCTTGTGTTCCTCAGGTTCTGGACATTTTTAACACCTCTCTTCTACCTCAATGGTGGTGCCCCCTTCTAAGAACAGATAGGAATCCTCCAGATGATTTGTCCTTGCGCCCATCGCCTTCTTCCCCTGCCTGTATCAAACACATAAATAAGAGCTACCTAATATTACTTGAAATGTGAAAAAGGAAAGCGGCCAAATTTAGGGAAATGGTTTGTTGGTAAGACTAATCAGGCCCAGAAACTAAAAAATGTATTAGGTATTTATTACAGAATAACACAACAAACATGGATGGTGAGAAGATACCTCTTTTGCTATTTGCTGCAAGAGCTCTATGATCTCAGAGAAGTCAGGACGCAGTGCTGGATCTTGCAGCCAACATTTCTCAAGTAGTTCAGCCAGCTTTGGATGAGTGTGCTTTGGAATTGTAGGGCGTAGACCCTGAAACCATATCAGTGAAGGCAGCATGTGACATAAATCACAAACTAATATCATCCCAGTTGCTCTTGAATTATCTATTGAAATTTGAATGTATTTGGAAAACAAATATGATTCAAATGCAAACATGCTGAAAAAGAATTTTGTACCTTTTGAACCACACCAACAGCTGCTTGTAACGGGGTTAGGTACTCATATGGAAGCTGTGAGCCAAAAAAAACAACACTGTTAACTGGAGAGAGAAAATATTTCAAATGAAATAAGAAAATGTTTCCTTGAGCATTCAATACCTTTCCAGTTAACAACTCCCATAACACAATCCCGAAACTAAAAACATCAGCCTTGTGGTCATACGGTTTGTGTTCTATGACCTTCAATGCAAAAGAACTTTTGTAAGAAAATGGTGAGATGAGCAACCAATTAGAAGATGCTTTCACACCAAGGAATCGGGCCAATGCCCTCACCATGCTAAATAAGAAAAGAAAATTGAATGGGTGTACTAACGATCATTGCTTTAAAGTGGCAAAAGCTATCATTCATTCGTAATAAAGAGGAATCAATGAACATATCACTTCCTCAGAAGCTCTCACCTCTTTCCTTTCCTCCTCCCAGGATACAGATGAAAGATCTCTAACATCTTTAAAGGTAGTTATTGCAAAGCTATTACAGCATCCCCCCAAGAAGAAAAAAAATAGTGACGGACAGGCTAATATGCAAAGTAGGGCCAGTCAAATTATCACTGCTAAGTATGCACAATAATCATGTCCAATAAAGAGACCATCTTATCCTGCAATAGTAGAACTCAACTAAGACTTAAATTCCAAACTAGTTGGGGTTGCCTGCATGAAATCATTGATTCTCTTCCTCCATTCCACCTAGTTTAGAATTAAATATTAATGAAGATCTTCTCCATATCCATCCTAAGTCCACCCCTTGCTTTCTTTCTCTTGCAACTTTAATATGATCAATGTTTATACTGTTAATCTGTTATGTTACAATATATATATATATATATATATATATATATCATCTAAGATAATTTATTTCACTGGATAATGCATATCTATATCTATATTATATACAAAAGCACAGATGAGGATAAAGCTTTTGAATTGACCGAAATACTCTCAGTTCAATGGTAATATGTGTAATTTTTTTAAAATTATTATTATTGTTATTATTATTATTAATGTATAATTTGATTTTGATTTCTAATGCAAGTTTGGATCCTACTTCTATTTGAATTAGGTGAACAAATTATATTATTATTATTATTATTATTATTTGATTTTGATTTCCAATAGAAGTTTGGATCTACTTCTATTTGGATTAGGTGAATGCATTAGTAGTAGAATTTGGTTTCTCACAAAAATTTAAACATAATACATCAATGCAATTATTACTATTATTATTATTATTAATGTATTATTTGAATTCATGTAATTATTATTATTATTATATAATTTAAATTTCATTTCTAGGATTAATTTAGACAAAAAGTATAATTAGATTTTATTTAAGTGATTTAAATAGAGTGAAATTCAATAAAATTTTAGTTGTATATTCTTTGAAAATTTAACAAATATTCTATATAATGAGAAAGTTTTATATATTTTATATTTTGAATAAATATTGAAAATTCATATGCTAAAAAAGATAAAACTAAAATTTTTAAATAGACTAAAAAATCCTTAGTTTTAAAGTCAATATGTAGATCAAATCAATTTATGTTATAATTAAAGATATAGATAGAATATTAATGAGAAAATATTAAATTTTGAATAGATTTAAATATTATATACTTAATATTAGAATTTAGAAAATAAAAATACTACACAATTTCACGTGCAAAGTGCGTGATAAAACAACTACTATATGTGTGTGTGTGTGAGAGAGAGACGAGAGAGAGAGAGCATTCAAACTTAGTTTTGGCAACATAACATTAGAAAACATTACGTTAGAAATATCAAATTATTTATTGCTCAGTATTACTTGAACAAAACAAAGAATTCAAACCAAGGATTAGATAGCCCAATATACCTATATACTGATGGTAATTAAATCATATTGGGTCAATCTAGGATTGGGAATAAGATTCAAGCTACCAGAGCTTGGCTTAAGTCTGACTCTTCAGAATTCTCGATGGAGTTCATTCATTGACTAGAAAAATAAGTATGATTTTATTGCACTCGTGTATCTCTAATACTATAAAGAAATTAGTGAAACAATATCTATCAAATATCAATATACCAAATCTTATTTTAATAAATTACTAAAAAATTTTTTGTGTATTACGAGAAATAATTGAAGTAAAAATTAAGATCACAATAAATTCATCAAAAAATAAAATAAAAATAACAATGATATATTTTTATGGATGATAAATTAATAGATATTATTTCAATATTAAAAAATAAAGTAAAAGAAGTAAATAAATAAATAAAAGAAAAAATCAAGCTCAATTGGTTCACCAAGTTTTATAAAAAAATGGTTTTAGGGTTAAACCAAATCGGCCAATGGATCAAGCTAGGTTGAGTTTTATAGCCTTGAATAGCACAAAAATTAACGCAAGACTAAATTGGATATGAAATTTATATTTTTCAAAGGACAAATGAAATGAAACAAAACATTTAAACTTCAAATCTAAATCTAACAAAATAATTTATTGTAGGATCTTAAATTTGGCATTATATTTATAAAATTTCAATTTACAATATATTTTTTATTCTAAATTTCAAAACAATTTTTGTTATATTTGTGAGTAATGTAAATAAGAAAAATTGAAATTGAAATTAAGAGAATATCTAAGGATAAAAAAAAAGACAGCTTGCATGATTGCCAACTGCATTGTTGTTTAGTTTGAACTACGTTTGACCTATATTTCTTTTGGTTTAAATTGCTTGTTTTAAAATCAGACCAATAAGCAAATCGACTTGCTAATTGGTTCACTTATGCGATCGGTTTAACTCGTTTGACTTGGTCAAAAACCAATCAACTAAATTCAAAGCATTTTGAAAGATTCTATTAGAGCTAGTAATTTGTATTATATTGTATCTAATTGAGTCGTGTCATGACAAATGTACAACACAAAAATGTTCAATTCAAACACGTTTTATTTAATTAAATGTGTCAGAATCTTCAATTCTAACACAAATATATTTATAAAGCAAGAGAATGACCTATTTAATTAATCGTGTCAGAATTTTCAACACTAACACAGACATATATATGAAATAGGTTACATGACAACACATATATATTAATTGTGTCACTTTTTTCGCTCCAATCGATCTTGGGTCATATCTTTAAAAAGATGTAAGCTCTGGTTCATTTTGAATTATTCTCTTTCATATGAGCTTAGTTTTACCCTTTCTTTTTTTACTCGTATACTTTAATGTGTTATACTTTTCTAACTAGTGCATCTAAATGTCTATGATTCATATACCCAAATCACTTTAATCTTCATTCCATCAACTTGTCCCCAACCGAAGCAACGTCCAATTTTATCTCTATTATATTTATTATAAACTTTATTCATTCTAATATGACCACACATTCATTTTAGCATTCTCATCTCTACCACACTAATCATTGAAACTTATTGTGTCTTTATCGCCTAACACTCACTTTCGTACATCATAGCAAATTTTACCAAAATGTGATAAAATTTTGGTTTTACTTTATGTGAAATCTTACAATCACAAAACACATCTGATACATTTCTCTATTTCATTTTGCTCACTTTAATCCAATGGGCAATATCTTTCTCACAACCCACATCTTCTTGTAGAAGTGTGTGCTTTAAGATATAGTTAATCCCTTTAATTACACTCTCATATTTTGCATACTACTAAACTTGCTAAACTTATAATGTATATACTCAGTCTTAGTCCTACTTATTTTAAAATCTTTTTCCTCTAATGTACTTCTCCAAAATTCTAACTACCTATTGATTCTTGTCCGAATCCCATCTATTAGCACTATGTCATCAACAAACATCATATAACAATGAATGTCCTATTATAGATCCTTTGTCAACTCATCCATGACTAAAGTGAAAAAAAAAAGGACCCAATGTCGACCCTTGGTGTATTGCAACTGTGATGGATAAATCTCTTATATCTCTTCCAGCTATATGTACACGCTACCCCATCATACATGTCATTTATTACTTGAATGAATCTAACACATTCTTGCGCTCTAAAGCCCACCATGAAAAATTGTCTTCCCAATGGATTGACTTAACATAAAGCTAAATTGATTGGCCGAAATAAATGTGTAACATCGAATGTGATGTTCCACAACTTCATGATGTGACTCTTAAGTTTAATTCTTTTGTAATTGAAACAGTTATGGATGTCTCCTTTGTTTTTAAAAACTCGTGACTAAGATAGTCTATCTCCACTCATCCAGCATCTTTTTAGAGACAAAAAATTGTTAAACAAATGAGTTAACTAACCTATCCCTACGTCCTCTAGGTACTTTCACATCTCAATAGGGATCCTCTTAGGACCACATGCTTCGTCTATTTTCATTCTCTGAAAACTTTTTTAACTTATAAGAACCTAATTCTCTTAGTATAATTCCCATTTTTCTTTATTGCTATATAGTCCACACTTACTAGGTTTCCATTATAACTTTTATTAAGAGACCCTCAAAATGATTCCTCCATCTTTTCTTAATATCCTTATTTTTCACCAAAGTACTATCATATTTATCCTTAATACACCTAACTAGCTTTAAATCTCTAGATCTCCTTTCCCTCGTCCTTACCAACCTGTAGACATCCTATTCCCCTTCTTTTATTCCTAACTACACATGCCTTCTCTGTTTCTTTTTGGGTTATTTTATACTACTCGTATGCATCCTCATTTTCACATCTAGTCAGTTTTTTATACTATTCTCTTTTACTCTTCATTGCTTTTTGGACTGTCTCGCTGCTCCATCAGTTCTCTTTTGAAGGTAAGGCTTTGTCCTCTAGCATTTCCAAGAAAATTTCTACCTACCTCTCGAATCCTTTTACTCATGTCTACCCATCTATCATTCG
This sequence comes from Omphalea diandra, assembly GCA_949677035.1. NCBI lineage: Eukaryota > Viridiplantae > Streptophyta > Magnoliopsida > Malpighiales > Euphorbiaceae > Omphalea > Omphalea diandra. Next base: position 38,745 of record CATIWR010051948.1, on the reverse strand, counting down.
TTTCCATAATTAGATCCCATGCTTTCATATTTTATAATTTATTCTTAAAATGCTCACATTTGTTTCCTTTTAGCTTCCAATATTTGATCCAAGCAGAGGTGTTTTGGGATAGTCTTCCAAACTGACATTGATCTTGGCATCCAAAGACCAATAACTTGTATTGAACAGTTAAAACTTCACTTGAGATAACTTTGCAATCCTTATACAAGGGACAATTTAACTTCTTTATAAAAAAAAAATCAATTTGGCTTTTATTATGCTCACTTTCAAAGAGTACTAAATGAGATTCCCTTTTAACAAAACAGATATTAGCCAAAATTAGATTATAAGCCATTGTAAAAGAAAGATGCCTTTCCCCTTCTCATTTCTACTCCCAAAGCCAAAACCTTCATGTACTTCTTCAAAATCACTTTTATCTCAACCTACACGGCCATTTAAGTCTTCACTAATGAAGATATTCTCTTCGTTTTGTATATTTTACATGATATCATTCATGTCTTTTGCTCTCATTTTCTAGACCAACTTGTGGTGCATATGCGCTAACCACATTAATCACCTTATCTTCTGAAACTAGTTTAGCTACAATGATTCTATCTCCCACTTTCTTCACTGATACCACAACATCCCTTAATCAACTATCCATAATAATATTCACTGCATTTTTGTTTCTCCCTTTCCTTATGTACCACAACTTATATCATTTCTCTATTTCCTTACTTTTCTCTCCTACCCATTTAATCTTTTGAATACATGCAACATCCTCCCATTTACTTTTCTCACCTTCTAGAGTTTTATTAAAAAAATGATTTTGACAACCAATTCGATTTCCAAAACATGGTTTTGAATTAGGTTTCAAGGTTAGTTAAAAACTGCAACTCATGCATTCAGCATCTAAGCCCTTTCCAAGTATCATAAAAGAAAAACATAAAAGGGGAGAAAAAGAAGGGGAAGGATTATACTAGGAACTAGAAAGTGCAAAAACACATCAAAAGTAAGGGCTAATTAATGAGTAAAAAGTACACCTCAGGAGCCATCCATCTATAGGTCCCAGTTTCAGCTGTCATGACTCCAGATTGTGCTTTTACTCTGGCAACTCCAAAATCAGCAACCTTAACCACCTGAAATGTAAATAACACATATGAAAATGTTCTCCTAGATATACATGGTATATGATACAAAGCTTTCATCATATTCTCATGCCTTGATGATTAAACAAATGAAGGATGGTAGAAGAAAGAAGAAAAGATGATTAAACAAAGAAAAGATTCCTTGATGATCATATTCTCATGCCTTCATGGTACAAAGCTTTCGCCATCTTTTTTAAGAAAAGATGGAAGAAGAAAGAAGAGTGAAGTTAGCTTTTCTCCTTTTAGATGGCCCATCTACTATCACAGGATTAATAACTCTTTTTGTAAGCAAAAGAAACATAACATTATATTATCCTTGAATACAATAAAACCCTGTAGATTTAGTCAGTCATTATATTAATGACAATGACTACTCACCAAGTGAATGATAGTAATATCAAGTTTTAATTCATCAATACATGGGTTAACCGTGAATAATTTGCCTATGCTAGTTCTCTATGGTTCTAATGTCTAATACTGTCAACTTGCAAAGCTATTGTAATGAATCATAAGTTGCAAATATAGTCTTGTATGACAAACCAATTTATATTTTAAGGTTTCAACTTCAGGTTTATTTGATCGCAGGTGAGATCTTTGTTCATTAATCATAGGATTCTCACTATGACTCACTCAGTCATGCTGAGAAGAATTTGCTTCTTTTCAATATTATTAGAAGAGGTATTTGACAGGGATCAATTGCTCATATCGGCTATTCCAATAATCAAACCTATGAAGGTAAGAAGCGAACTTCCTTGGGATCAAGGTGTTTGCATTCTTATGCACATACATTGCTAAGAATGAGGGAACAGTGTTACTGGTGAATTCATAACAATGCTTGAACCTTACTGAACTTGTGCAAGTCATCTAGATGTAATTCTGAGATACCAGATTTAACTGCAGTCCCATAGTAATGAGAAGATAAATTCTTTGTTGTGACTAAATAAGCATGAGATTGGCAAAAATCACAAAATTCGTCTAAGGAAGAATCTTACTTCATTTTCATCCAAGAGTAGATTTGCAGTCTTCAAATCTCTGTGGATTATATTATTTTGGTGCAAGTAGTTCATTCCTTTAGAAACATCTATAGCTACTTTGAGCAGGGATGGGAGCTTAAAAACACCACTCTGTTTGTGTAGGTAGTCATACACACTTCCACCAGACAGAAATTCTGTTAACAAGAAAAGGAAAAAGAATAATAAGAAGAAGATAACAGAGCTTATAGTTGGAGGTGAAAATCTGATAAAATCTGTCAACACACATATAAGGGTGCATTTTGTTGTAATTAACATTTAAAAAGTCATATGTATTTACCAGTTACAATGCACAAGCTCGGAGGCTTGGTACATGCACCTATAAACTGTACAACATTCTTATGTCGAACCTTCCTGCAAATTCAGAATTGCTTATGTAAAAACAGGAAACGAACAGATATGCCTAAATATGGGGTAGGACAATAGATGATTCAAATTTCACTTCCTCAATAAGCATTAATTCCAGGGCAAATTCAGCAGCTTAGCTATGCAGGTAATAGTTGCAGCTAAAGACATTATGTCAAACCTCATTATGAAGACTTCCTGGGCAAACTCCTTTTGCAAATCAGTACTTATACGCTCGGGCTTGAGGATTTTAATGGCCACTTCCTGACTACGGTATGTACCCTTGTACCTAAACATTTTGGCAGGGCAGTTAGACAGAAATTCCAACACAATCAGCACTTGCTTCTGAGAGAGTAAACTTACAAATCACCATATGATCCAGATGCAACTTTGCTCTCAAACTTCAAGCTTTTAGAGTCAATTTCCCAGACATCAGTCCCATCATTAGGTATTGCCACCTGATTGGGATTACATTTGATGTGTGTTTGCTCATGCTCACTAGTTGATGATAACAAAGTATAGTTTGGCCAAGTTTGCTTCTGCTTCAAAATACACAGGAAGTAAACTGAAAGTTACTTGGTAATAAATACATTGGGAAGAAGCCATAAAATAAGAAGCTCAATTACTCTTACTGGATTAACATGATGAAGATTACTGTACGAACTGAAAATTGATTTATCAGGATCCTAATGTGCGAAATTAATGGTAAATAGAGATATATGAAGAGAATTCAAGTGAAATTTTTTTTCTAAATATTCAAGCAATTGCATGTGTTGTGATATTCACGGGATGCATCTCAGCTGCAAGGCATACCATCTGAACTTGAAGAAATCACACATAGGAGATACAAAAATGAAATCCATTGAATTCCAAAACATACAGATAAAAGTTAAATGGTGAACAATTAAAGGTCCTAAAATTACTAGGCAGCAACTGCATTTCTATAATAAGCATCTAAGGAACATAAACCTAGAATCCAAAAACACAGAATCTTTACAAATGAATTTCTATGGACCCCATAAGCAATAAAAGATGAAGATGTTCCAATGGTAAATGGGAACCAAGTAATTACCTCAATCCTAAAAACTTCCTTTTCCAATGCAATTCTAAGCTGCTCTGTTTCCTGAAAATTTCCAACAATGTCTCTCAAGCAGGTGTTCGTGTGTTTAAAGCATCAGCTTTTTGAGACTTAAATCATTCAAAGCATTACCAACTAAATGGGTAAAGAAGTGAGTACCTCAAATGGCCAACCATCAACAACAAAGACATCCAAGGAATAGCCATCAATGGTGGAGAAAGCATGTGCTTCTTGTATGTTCAAACCAATATCAGCAAGTAAAGAAGTCAGCTGCAGATTTGCACAAGAGCCATGACTGCATGAATTGGGGAAAAAAAAAATAACAGGAAAAAGAAATTTACTCTACGCATACAAAAGGATCCACATATATAGAGGGAAAAATTATAATATGCAATCTCATTTAAAACAACCATATCAAACACAACAAGCAGCAGCTTCATCAAACCATGGACAAAATGTCTATTTTACATTGCTTCTGACACGGCTATCCAGAAAAGTACTCTTTTAGATGTTTTCGCAATTAAAGTATTTTCCAATTATATTTGAGATGTTTTAGAGTTCTCAGTGGCCAAGACATGCCCAAAAGCCATATAAATTAATTTTCAATTGCTTTGAATCAATATTTATTATTAGAGGAAGCTTTTATCAACAGCAGCTGCCACAATAAAGTGAAACATGTCCTCGATGTAGTTATTTTTAATGGCTAATTTACAAACTACAATGACAAATATCAGGCACCCTCTTGATGCTCAAATTATTAGTATCTATTCTACATGCAACATGACCAGCCAACTCAGCTGCCAGCTGACAGAATCAAAGACCTAAAAGAAATCCTAATTTGTGTTTGTAACCATTAAAATTACATACAGAAACAGCACTCAATTTTAAAGAAGAAACAAATGGCTTTTCCAAGTGAAAGAAACAAAGGAAAAATAATGACAAAGAATAGTTTAGAATACATAAACAAGCACACCAATATTACCTGACTAAGAAGTTTTGGCTTGTCATCTGATGAAAAAGTAATTTCATGCAAGGGCCTACAGCAATGCATTACAAAGAGACAATAAACTTCAGCATCAAATCTGTTGAAGGTACAAAACATAACAGAGATAGTATGAAACACTAACTAAACATTGACAGAGACACTAAATGTACATGAAATAATTAGTTGATTCCTAGATGAAAATCTAAAAGATCCATATTCAATTCCAAGTAACAATCAATAAGCATAATATTTGTACATGTAGATGTATTCTAAAAACTGAAGATGACATATTCAATTAGATTGCACTTCCATCCCAAATATACCGCATCTCATATAAAATGATATAGATTTAAAAAAATCATCATTCAACCACCTTCAATGAGTTTTTATTCAGATCAGGCAATCAAAGATACAAGAAATAAAGATTTGTCCATAAATGCAAGTAAATTGTCCTAAAAAACTGAAAGATGACATATTCAATCAGATTGCACTTCCATTTCAAATATGTTTCATCTCATACACAATAAGTAGAAATTAAAATCATTACCAAATTAAATGATGATAAATATCATCAGAAACTCAAATGACAGATATTAGGAAAGGTAAAATAGCATGATCAAGGTCAAGGAGTAACTGTAATTTATTGGCGACTTAAGAACTAGCACAAGCCCAAAATCTCTCTCTCTCTCTCTATATATATATATATATATAGTTGAAAAGCTAATCCAAATGGAAAATATAACTGTATACGTCCCTCAACTACCTGTACAATTTGACCTTTTGGTCAAGAAATAGGAAAAACAGCATGAAACATTTATTGGTTTCAACAGACTACAGTACTCTATTTTTTCCCCTAAAAGAGAAGAAACCATTCACTAGACAAAACTGCCGAAAATGGTACCATATGCTTACAACCTGCTTAACTAGACAATAATGATAAAACTTTACAAGAATTACCAAGAGAACTTTGAATTCGCGTGTACAGAATTATCACCATCTTTATTTTCAGATTTAGTGGCTTCAAGTGCAAGTGCTTCAAGATTAGGCGACGAGCCAAAGGCAGGTGGTGGATGCATGCTAAACATTGAAACCAACAAGAGATGTCAAGATTACCAATAATAATAATAATAATCATTTATAGGAAATATTAAAATGAGGATACAAAATAAATAGAATAAGATTCATGCTCATATTTTTAATATATTACTCAAGGAAACATAATGATCTATTGGGGAATATTCACACCTCTTTCTACTACTTTGGGCAGCTTCACTATGAGGAGAGTCTGAGAGGTTAGAATCAGCTGAATTCCCATCACAAACAGGATGAACCTGAACCAGGCGAACAATTGATTGACAAATCATAAGAGTTCTATATTGCAAAGTTTGAAATAGTCAAAATTAAAATATCCTATGATGAATTCAAAAAGATGTGCAAATAAGTAAAGGAAATTTTCAACAGAAATTTTACCACTTGAAAACATGCAACAATTAGAGCACATTGATGAAAAACATAAATTTTCATTGCAAGACACGTCAATTTCAACTTCATAACCAATGATCCACGACAAACTGAGACAGCAGCTAGTACTTATATAAAATAGGAAGTTGATAGCACATCAATACCATTCGTCAAGTATGTAAATGTTTCTTCCTTCACATTGCTATTATTTAGCGACAGAATGTTAATAATATAAGATGATGCAGCAGGACAGGTCCATAAACCCCTTTGCCAGAGATTATTGGTAAGATAAGAAGTATTCTGCTTCTTCTTCTTTTTAGTTAGTTTTTATTACTGTTGCTGTTACCAATATTTTTACTACACAATCTTTTTCTGTGTCCATTGATAATTTTTTGAATACTCTAGTTATACTTTACTTTCAGTTCAAATGGTATATATGAAACTTTCAAGCTATTTGAAATGTGTGCCCGTGCTCTCTCTCTCTCTCTCTCATATTCAAGAGTGCTCACGCATGTTTATACTAACATCTTTTCTTGCATATAGATGTTGCTATAGAGTACTTACTCCCTAAAGATATTTGATCCTAAATTTATCTGATAAATGATATATTTCATAAATAATCTAATAACTGTCGCTAATTTCTCGGATTGGTAAATTTGGCCACTACAAGTTCAATCCATTGATAAACTTTTTAGCTTTCTATTAGTATAAATATTACCTTGATAAATAGACAATAAAGAATATTCAACACTCATGTTACCCTATATCACTCATAACCAAAGCAGTGAACATAGCATCTGAGTTTAAGCTCTCTTAGGCTTAGGAATCTATCCATACCCATATCCCAATTTGAAAGATGGCAACGTCCTAATAAGAAAATGAAAATTTCTTAGGTATACAAAGTATGTTACGCACATTTCCACCATGAAAAATTCACACCAATGTATAGTATCTTCCAACTAAAGTGTTTCCAAGAATAACAAAAGATACTCAAAAGAACACGCAAAACTATTTGAATATTCAATTAGCTATGTAATTCATCCATGATGAATGACCAGATGACAATGGGACACAATGTCACCAGTGACAACTGCATCAAAGATCACTCAATACCAAATTAAACCTTATTCATGCTTCTTATTTACCAGGTTAAAAAAAATATATGAATAACAGAAATTACCCCACCAGTCCCACATGGAAGTACATTACTATAATTAATTTTGCTTATGGAACTTAACCAGCATTTCCAAGACAAATCAACATGCATAATAAGAGTTCTAGGCTTCTTGGGCAAAATAAAAAATACTCTATGCTATTGATGCTTCATTATCAAATATGATTTCATGATGGTCAAGCAATGTCAAACCAAATTCAGAAGTCAGTATGTAACATCCCTTTACGTTAGATACACACTCTAGTAAAAAATTTCTTTCAAGTATTACCACCTGAAAAGAATATAATATAAACATGGATTTTCAAAGCAACACTATGTTAGATTTAGAGCGGCAGAATCAACTCATATATGTTAGCTATTGAAATCAAACTCTACTATAGTCAGCTCAACATGAGTCAAGCCAAGTCAACTCCAGTGCAGAATATGTGATTGTGACGAGTCAATATCAAAACACAAGTTTTCCTTATGATCAGTGAATCAAGTATCCTCAAAGTTTGCAGCTCAGCACATGTAATAAATCTTCCACATGTTTGATGGTTTGCAACTGTAAGCCTTAAAATGCTAAATAAGATTTTTACTCGTGTGTAAAAACTATGGAACGAGAGGTGATGGAATAAGAACAAGAGACCAACTTCAAAATGATATTCTGAATGTTCCATAGTAGTATATTGACAACTGGGCCTCATCAATTACAAATTTTAAAACATCACATCATTAGCAAGAATATCCTTGATTACCAGTCAAAAGAAAATAAAAAGGAGAAAAATTCAAATGTAAATAGCAGTATCAGTTGTATTACTCTCCATATACCAAGTGCAAATAGTTGTCCCAATAAATGATTTAACGTTTTATCCTAGCACCAAGCATCACGAAGCCAAAATTGTTGAATCAAATCACCTGCACGAGGTGGATTTCAATGGCAGGTCTATTATCAGGATCATAAGCCAATTGCAGTAATCTCATGTGCATAAGTACATCTTCTGCTCTCTCCACATTCACATCCAATGCATATCTGAAATGCATAAGATCCATCACTTAAACACCAATCTGATGACCATTAGAGGAGCGGAACGAAAAAAGTACAAGCGCTTGAAATGCCACCTCTAATTTGTAATCAAGCCAAGCAAAGCAACATGGAAAATATCAATCTGCTCTTTTTTTTTTTTTAGTCTGTTCAAATATCATAGCTCCAAATTAACACTGTTTAGAAAGTGTTTTTTAAAAAAATAAAATTAAAAGAAAAAAAAGTAATTTCCATATCCGAATCACAAAAGCTAACCAGCACCAAATCCGTCAAGCAGTAAACGCATAATAACCACATGCAAACACAAACAAAAAATATATATATATACACACACACACACACACACACGAAAGGTGAAAGTACCGAGTAGGAAGACGGTGAAAGTGTGCCCAAAGTTCATCGTTGAAGCCAGGCCCATTAGCCTCTTCGTTATTGGACTCTTTGAGTCGACGAAGAACCTCATTGTACACCTCTAGCTTCTGTCTCTGTTGCTGCCTCGACGTCCCAGACGGGGACAGAGACGACGTCGTGGAATCGTGCACTCTGCTCCGGCAACTGTCATTCTCCTCCATCATCACCACCATTTGGAGATGGAAAAAAAAAAAAACGAAACGGAGAAAAAGAGAGAAAAAATGATTTTTGCTCGAGGGATGTATTATACGCTACGAGAAGCTTGTGAGAGGTTTTTCATTTGAGACTCAGACGCAGATTGAGGGAGATATTATAATCATCGATTTTGGTGAGGTTTTGGTTTGCCGTTTGTGTGCTGTATTTTTATGTGCTTCTATCTCAAAATATGCACTTTAATTTATTATTATTATTATTGGTTTTCCCTATTGTGTTCGCGGAATGTTTAACGGGCGTAGTGCGCGCACACAGGTGAGTCATGCCGACGTGGATTTCTAACCCAAACCTGATCCCCTTTGGGTTCTTGGCTAATCCTTTGTTGTACTTGAATTATTATGTGTGAGAAACATGCCCTCTTTCTCATGTACTTTTTCTTTAGGAAAGGTTTTTTAATTTTATTTTATTTTTTTTGAATCAAGATTTATTTTTATCTGATTTGATAAAATTATATAAATTTATAAAACTTAGTCTTTACATTAAAATATTAAATTGTTTAATGTGGTTTTGTAGGAAAACCTTGTGCGCTAGTAATTATTCAAGATATTTATTTGTTGTTTGGTTGTTGTTGTTAATTGTTGATTAATATTAAGTATTTGATGAAAATATTATCGTTGATTGTAAATATAATTATTAATATAAATATAAAATTTAAAAAATTAATAAATATATTTTATTTTAGATTTTCAACGGTAAATAATATATAACTATTTTATAAAATATTTTTTAAAAAATTTATAAATTAAACCTTTTAATAATACTTATATTAAGAAGGCATTTAGTTGCTAAAATTTAATATTTTTATTTGAAATCACTTTATTAGGAAAGTAAATTTTTAGAAAATAATTCTAGAAAGCAATATTTTTATATTTGATTAGATATAAAATTTTCCTAAAATTCAAAATTAATGTATTTAGTTTATACCTATAAAAGTTAAAAAAAATATTAATTTAGATTTCTATTATATCTTTAATGCAGTTACATATTTATTTATTTAATTCATATATTCTTTATGCAATAAATTTATCATGATAACGATTAATTTAGTACAAAATATAAATATTATTCTGAAAATTAAATGATTATAAATTTATCATGATAATCAATTCAATATAAAATATATATAGTCTTCAAATTGATCATATAGAATTTATCAAATATGCTAACTAGTCAAGATAAACATTTAAATATACATTTTCATAATAATAAAACTAAAAAAATCTTAAAATGATCTAAGTACTTAATAAATAATAAAAGACTTCAATTTTTTATAATTTAATTTTGATTTTTTGAATTGAATAATTTAAATATATTTTTCTATTTTTAAAAAAATGAATACAATGATATTTTTTTGAATTGAATATGATAGATATCTATCAGCTACTGACTTTTGTTTTAAAATCAACAGTTATTCTGCTTTTTTTTTTTTATATATATAAATAGAAAAGTAAGAAAACTCCTAAAAAAAGAAAAACAAACTCTCCTTAATAGCTTCGCGTTTTACTTTTACAAATAGCTACTTCAAGTAACTATGCGTCATTCTCAGTATACAAACAAAATCAATGAGATCCTAAAAAAAAAAAAATTAATGACACAACTACCGAACACTTCACAAATAAACGAAAAAAAAAGTGATGATAACTTAGAATTTTGATGTATGAAAGTTTTTATTTTTAATTTTGTTGGATGTAGATATGCATTAAGAAAATCCTTCCCAGTGTAAGGTGATTAGAATAAATATTTCTTATTCATTCTACATGTCATGTCTCAGTTTCACAAAAATTAACGGATATGAAAAACAATTTTTATTAAATTATTTTTTAAAATATATCAAATAAAAAATAAAAAATATTATTCACAAAATATAAGACTTTTTATTAATTTACTCTTCCTGTTTCAAAATAAATATCATTTTAGAGAAAATTTTTTATTTTATAATATTTAATATTTTATAATTATTTATAAATATTAATTAATTTTTTCAATTTTACTCTTTGTTCCTTTCATACTAATTATTTTTTAGATTATACAATAATTTATATAAATTATAATATAATATTTTTATATGATAATATTTATTAAACATAACCTTTTAATATATAAAAAAATAAAAACACGTCTATTAAGAAACTGATAAAATATTAAATAACTTTTTTCAAATTAATTCCCAATGAATCGGGAGATTCTCAATGAATAAAATATACAGCCTACACCATTTTATCAGTTCTCCACCACCCGCAGAAGGTGGTACAAAGTGGCATAATCTGAGTGGCCCACTGTTTTGGATAAGCACTTTACAGAAAGACCATAATGTCTCTGGCTAATTATTTATTCTAGAACTCAGAAGAAGGGTATGTTGCCTCCGATAGCACAATCAATACCGTTGGATGCGGCGGCGACTTTATTTCGTCGGCGAGAACTGAGAAACAAGCGCAGAGAGACATGAAAGCCGGCGATTCCTCAGTCCTGGAGCAAGCAAGTTGTCAAATAGCAAGGGCATGATTGTAGTTTCACAGCATACATTGCTTTTTAGGGACTCAACAGTGGTAATGGGATTCAGGGGGAAGACGTGAATCTAGACCAAACAGAGATTTTTTTTTTTTTTTTTCCTTTTTTCTGGCGGAAAATGAATAGGAGCCATAAGAACATGATATAGGAGAAAGTGTCCTCTTCTTTTTTAATTATTTTACAAGATAAAGCGACATTTTCGTTTATATTTAGCATGGTTTTGGTTGGACAGATATAGCCGATAGGGTGTCCGTAAGTGTCCTTTTTCTGGTTATAAGGAAAAATTACTTGAGCAACTGACATGATTATAATATAATATATAAACGTAAATGATTAATGATCATATGCAAACGTGGTATATTTTAAGTGGATCCAAATAGTTGATAAAAAAATCGATCCACATATGCAATCTAAAAAAATTAATTTGAATTTGATTTTATTTAAATTATTGAAATTATTTAAAAATAAAAATTTATGATTAATCTAAACTGATTAAAAAAAGACTCAACATTTGATGATTTGACTTAATTTATTTGCAATATAAATATGATTCAACATGAACTTATCTTAAAAAAATTAAAAATAACTCAACTTAATATTACTCTCTTTATTTCTTACTAAATATTGTTTAAAATTTTAATAATGTTATTAAAAATTATATTTAATAGATATTATTATATAAATAAAAGACTATATTATCTTTAATTAATTATTTTTATAAATTATTATGTATTTTAAAAAAATAATTATTATGACAGATAAAAATGATAAAATTAATTAACATTTATAAAAAATTGTAAAACGTCAAGTAATTATAAAATAAATTTTTTTCTTTAAAACGATATTTAATTTAAAACTGAGAGAGTAATTCAATTCAAATTAGTTTAGTCTATTATCTAACACTTGGTTACAGTTTAGTTTATAAAAGTAAATGATGAAAAAGTCTTGATTCTAGTCTAAGTACATAAAAGCAAATAACCAATGAGTTTTTTTTAAAAAAAAAAATATTATCGATGTCACCTCTAATGATGTGGATGGTAGTTGTTATTTTAGATGGTAGTTGTTATTTTAGATAAATTGTTGACCAAAAAAAGAAACTTGAGATACAGCTTGATTCTCAAACTTTTAGGACTAGATTTTGATTTCGGTGTTTTTGCCTTTATTAGTATTCCTTCAATACACTTCTTTGCTCACAAAAAGTTTAAAAGCAAAATAATACATAAATAACAAAAATAAAATAAAATAAAATGAGTGAGATCCTTGTGGTTTTATTTGAAATAAATCAAAAGAAAATTTTTTATTAGCATTGATAAAATTCTATTATTTAGAATAAATTTTTAATTGATAAAATTCAATTAAAATTTATTATTTGATATAAATCTATAATAAATTGAAATTATTTTATTTTTTAAATATTTTTATTTATTCAATATAAATACCATGTTAATTTATGTTATAAAATTAATAAAGTAATTTTATCTAAATTTTTTAATTGAAAATAATTCTCTCAAAATCTTTTTTTTTTTTTTTACTTAACTTGACCTTCTTATCAAATTATTTTTAAATAATTTTTTTTAAAACATAAACTTTTCAAACAAGAGAATTATTAAAATAAATTTTTTTATTGAATTCTTTATTTAAATTTCAAATAGCACCTGCATGTTTTCATATAGATATTTTTTGCAGAAAAAATTGTTATGAAAATGGAATGATGTTATTGTTAGAACAAAATGACATAAAAACATGAACTATAGGAAAATCAAATAGAGTGGCTTCAAGTTGTGTTATTTAGTTATTCTCTTTCTTTTATATTTGCCCATGCATATTGGTAAGAAACAGGATCATACAAAAGTGAATCACCTTTAGGATACAATAAATACCATACAGAATTATATTTTCTTTTATTATTTTTCTGCAGTAAATAACAAAAAGAATAAAAGTTTGAAAGATTTAGAAATATATATATATGCGCCGTGCGTGCACATGCAGTGTTGTAGGATAGTGTCACTTTAACTTATTTACACAGTAAGATGAGTTAAGGTTTATAAATAATTCTATTAAAAGTTATACACTCAAAAAAATGTAATAAAAACATATCTAAAAAATGATATAAACCTAATTCAATTTGAAAATTTTTGAAATAATTCAAAATTTTTATGTCATACTCAATCCAATCCTAAATGATATGATTTAAATTATTGAAAGTATTTGAATTTTAAAAAAAAGTTAAAATCATGAGTTACTTAACTTAATGTAAAACTTGAAAATAATTTGAAATTTTTTATTGCATGTTAATTTGATAACTCAATTTTGACCCAAATCTGCAGTTCAAAATGATCTTATTCAAATTCGGCTTAGAACAATGTGATTCAACTTGACCCGATAAAAATCTATTCGACCCATATACTTTTCATCTCTAAAGTCGACTTTTCTTTCTTTCCTTTTCTAATATAGGATTTTGTTTTCTTATTGATTTTTTAAAATACAACTGTTATTTCAGTATTAATTAGAAAATAGTCCATTACTACACTATGCACATATAATCTTTTCCAGATGATCTGCATCACTTTTAAGTCTTGAAAATATGGTCATTTTGGCAATGTTCATCAACAATTGGCTTGATTGCACGAACGGTTAGAGGTGTTGCCAAAATATTATCAAATTGATCATATCATTCGTGCCTTTAATGGATAGAATATGATACTCAGAATTTGATTAAAAAGAAGGAAATTATGTAGGCTCAAAGATCAAGGATTGCATTGTTGATTTGAATTTAGTTCGACTTGAAATAAAATTCAAAATTATTTGGATCAAACTAGATTTAATTCCAACATGACTTGAATTTGATCCAATTTAATTTACTAAAATTATTCAAATTTTATTTAAAAAATTAAAATAATGTTTTATTTCAAGATCAAAACTATAAGTAACTTGATTCAATGTGAAAAGTGACTCAAATTCTGTTCTTTATAGTAACTTGACTTAATATATCTATAGCATAAAGGGATTTAATAAAAATCTGTCCAAAAAAAAATTAAAAATGGCTCGATCCAAAATAGCCATTACTCAAACTCGCCTCCTTTAGGAACTAGCACTTGGTTATAGTTTAGTATATAAAAGTAAACGATATAAGTGTTTATTCTAGTCTAAGTACATAAAAGCAAATAAACCAATGTGTTCTTTATTTAATTGTATTGATATCACGTCTAGTCATAAGGATGGTCAAATTAATCAAACAGTTGTTGTTTTAGATACAGTGTCAACAAAGATATTAAAGAAAAAAAAAAATTGAGATTCAGCTTGATTTTCAAACTTTTAGGACTAGATTTTGAATTTATTGTTCTGCCTTTATTAGTATTCCTTCAATAAATTTCTTTGTTCACAATTATTAGTATTCCTTCAATAGACTTCTTTTTTCACAAAAATTTAAAAACAAAATAATGCATAAATAACAAAAAGAAAACAAATGAGATGCTATCATGTTTTCATGTAGATATTTTTTCAGAAAAAGTTGTTACGCAAATGCAATTGGGTTTTTGTTACAACAAAATTCTATAGAAATATGAATTGTAGGAAATCAAGTTATATTTGCCTACAATTATTCATATGAAACTGGATTGTAAAAGTGAATTTACCTCTAGGATACAATAATTGCATCAACAAATTAGAACATGTATATTCACCAGCGCCGTATAAAATTATATTTTCCTTTATCGTTTTCCGCAGCAAACAGTAAAAAAAATAAAAATTTTGAAGAATAGCTAAAGAAAAAGAGAGAAAAAATCGCTAAAAAATATATATTTGTGTATACACCGAACTAATAGTATAAGAACATGTGTATTAAAGAAGGATATTAATGTTTTTTCACTTGAAAAAATTTAATAATAAATTTTTTAAAATAATTATAAATAGTAGTTGCTTTAAATGTTACTGTATTATTAGATGAGTGTATATAATGAGAATATATATATAAGAGTTTTCAATAGTTACATCTCTATAAATAATTACTATTTTTATTATTAAATAATAAATATTTAAACATTAATTGCAAGTCATAATTAAAAACTGAAAGTGTAATAATCATATATGAGTAAAAATTGCAGCAATCATTGAAATATCACACACACACACATATATATATATATATATATATATATATATATATATATATATATATATATATATATATTCATAGCTTGTAACTGAGTTAATGATATGTTCATAAATTGTAAGGTAGGTATCCATTAAGAAATGTGGATGCACATAATTTTCAGCTTTTCTTTATTAGTGTATATAACAACAATAGTATGTTTACAAGGGATTCTTAACAAATCTCATATTCTACAGCTATAATTCTTCTAATTAAAGTTGACCAAATGTTGAGTGTTAGATTAGTCAACCTCATATTTCTTCTCTCCAACTGGTGCCAGAAAATAATTTATTACTTCAACTTATCTCTTTTTTAGAATATCTTGAATATTAGGACAAATTTCACCTCCATCTCTCAAACATACCTATGTGTTTCATATGGAATCTTTTCATTAATCTTCTCCTAATCCATTCAAACATGTTAAGCGCAAGCATATATATGTTTTGCTTAATATATGAGTTAAAATTCTCAATGATGTTTTGTAAAGCATTAGATTTTGCCATATTAGAAAAATGAGATAATGACTAAGTTTTTAGGTTATGTCTCATCTCTTAATCGTAAGCTCTTTCAACAAGTTTCTTTAATTTGTTAATTTCATCTTCAAATGTATTTTATACTTGCATATGCTACAAACGAAGGCCTTTTTTTTTTTTTTTATAATTTAAACCCTTTAAATATCTTTTTGAAGTTTTCATACATATGTTAATGAAACTTGCCTTTTATTGATTTGACATGAAAATAAACCCTAAATCTTTAGGTGGTCTCCCAAAGTCATTAAAAATACTTTTTAGAAACCATTTCCATAAGTCCTTCTCCTCTATCATCACAATAACTACAACCAAAAGAAACATGCCCTTATTCCCATCCATACCCATAACATATAACAACTAACCTCTTATGCTAGTTCTCAAGTGGCATCCATCTAGATCAATGGTTAGTCTTATGCTTGAGAAGAATCTTTATTTTTTAGCACAAAAATGTCATATACATGGATTGAAATGTAAGAACAAATCTCGATATATTAGGAACACCATCCTTTTCCTCTTCAACTTCACCTTTACCTTCAAAAGAAATCTTTAATACTTGTTTACACTGAATTTGACACAACTACCAAGATTAACGACCCTGACTATTTTGGCATAATCCTATAACTTCTATATTATTGTTTGATATATCCTTTAGTAATATTTTTCGCACATTTTATGTCCTATATCATTCTTATACTGAAACTTTAGCCCTAACTTCCTTTGAACTGACTTTTCCATTGCATAACACCCCAGAGCATGGATTGTCTTTGAATTCATCAAGGTATTTCTCAATAAACACCTTGAAGTGGCAAGGTTATTATGAAAATCTCTATGATATAAATGATCTTGCTTAAAATCTTGATTTGGAAGGTTGAAGTGTTGCCCATTTTAGATGCATAGATTTTAAATCCACACTTGTTCACACAAATTGTTGATCTTTTTAAATTGTTTAACTCCTTTTCTAACTGCTCATTCCTTTAATGCTTTTCTAAAAATTTTATGGTTTGTAAATTCCATTCCTCTATACAATTGAGGGTTCTTTATGCATTTTACTTCATCAAAGTTATGATATGTTTCTAACTCCTCATTTAATGCTTGCAAGCTAAATAAATCATCTTTAACTGGTGCTTCTTCACTAACTTAACTAAATCAGCATTATTTAAATTTGTTTTAGTTATTCTACCTTTAGTTTCTCCTGTATGAGATGCATTACCAGTGTTGCCTTCATTAATTTTCTTAGTAGGTCCACTATTACCCTCATCAGCATAACCACTATTAAAGATGTCTTCATCATTACCTTCATAATTATAATACAGATTACCAAGTTCTAATGATACACTAGAATCATCACTGCAAATGTAGTTATTCCCTTTTGAATCATTTATCCATACAATATTAGATTGTAAATCTCTTGCCAATTAGTTTAAACCTTCCTCATCCCACAATAGCACAAATGAATCATCATTTAATTTCTTCTCCTCCATCAACACTAGTGTGGTAATCACTGCCATCATTATCATTAGTCCATTTGTCCTCATTTTTTGCAGTCATATGATCCATCTCAACGATATTACTAGTTCTAATAACCACCACACTATCCCACTACATCCGTATTCTTGATCAATAAATGCATTTGATTTTTTAGGAAATGTTGTATCAAAATCAATTGGCTATTATTAGTATCAATAGGTCGACCATTTTCCACAAAATATAATTCAATATATGGTCGATCCTTATTTTCGTTTAACATGTTTGCAATATTTGAATCATCTTTTATTTGTTCAAAATTCTCATTGTGAAACAACCCACTAATCTTAAACCATATCATGCACTCATCGTTGTGTCAAACCTTCTAGGTATTAATACTTGTTTTGATGATTACAAATAAAGGATTATTTATCTAACCTTTGTGCAAGTTTGCTAAGTTTAATCTTGCAAGCTACTTCATTCAATATCTCAAAGATATTCATGCAAAATCAATTAGCAAAGTTCAAAATGAATAAGTGTTGGAGTCAAGAAGAAAGCCTAAACCTGCAAATGACTATTATAGATTAATAACGAGCGTTGAATGGATAATAATGAGCACTAAAGGAAATTAATGAGGGTTAAAAAACTTAGTAGAAATGGTTAAGCATTCTGTAAGTCCCAACAACGATGGAAAATTGCACCAACGACCATTGAATAAGAACAATGAGCACTGAAAAGTCATTAATGTCTGTTGAAAAATTTCAATAGATTTGCACAATTCTTCTGTAAGCCTTAGTGATAATTGAAGAAAGTACAATGAGCATTGAGATAAAATCAACAAGTGTGGGAAAATTTCAATTAGTGTTAGAGATCTATCTTGATGCACTCTAATGACTATAGCTATAAAGCTCAACGATGGTAAACATTTCGATGGGGAGATTCAATATTCTCAATGACTATTGAGAATTCACAACAATTATGTTGATTAACTAAACTTGAAATGCACATACTAGGAAAGTAGAAATATTCTTTGAGCTCCATATCAAATGATGCAAAAAAAAAAAAAAAAAAACAAGCTATATACACTAAACAATTTTTGAAGACATTGGTCACAAAGAGAACTTTCCTTTTATTTTTTGCATTTTAATAAGTATATGTCTTAATCATTTGTCCACTACCTTATTTTTTTAAAAAAAAATCCTATAAAGTTTTTTTGGTTTAATTGTGCATGTATAGAATCCTAAATCATATATAATGAGCTTATTGATATCGAGCTAATAGCCTCAAGTTTCTTCAATCAAGACCTACAAAATAAGAAAGGGTTTAAAGGAGAGTCCGATCTTATACCCCATATCCATTATGATGATTAAGTCAACCAAATGCTTTTATTGAATAATTGATTATATAAGATTAAATGAATGAGATACCTAACTAAAAACTTCTTATATACAGTGGATAGGTAATGTCCTTATTAAATAAGGAAAGAGATAAGCTATTCTTGTTGAATTGAATAAGGATGAGCCATTTTTCTCAAAGCGATGACTAGAAAAAAGGTTAAAGGGTCAAAAATAAAGAATATGGATCAAACTGACCCTATCTATGATGCTTGTCTGATGTATGCCGAACTAAGCTTGTATTAAATAAATTGAGTCTAGCACATATTAGTTAAATTTAAATTGGCATAAAATTTGAAATTATACTAAAAAATTTTAAAATATAAATATAACTAAATTGATTCTCAAAATAATAAAAATGATAGTAATTAATTATTGAAGAATTCCTCAATTAAAATTTAATATAATAAATTTAGTCATAACAATTTCGTTTAGTCAATATTTTGTTGAGACACTGTTATATTATTTATTTTGGAAATAATCTTGCTGGAAGAGATTTATATGTAGAAAAGCCAAAAAAATGTTCATAGTGCTTTTAGTCTTTTGCTAAATAAATAAATGTGAAAGAAAAAATTATAAAATGGTAATTTGATTACATTGTCTTCCATTTTAAAAAATAAAATAAAATAAAATAATTAATTAATTTCCATCAGCAATATATAAATCAAATAAACTCAAAATCAAGTTCTCTTTTTTAAAGGATAATTGAACAAAACACAAATTACCATTTACATGTCAATAAATCAATATATTCTATTCAAACATTATTAGGTATTAACATTTTGAAGAAAATCAGAGGAAATAGCGAATAAGGATGAAATTTTAATCTTCAAGGCAAATATTCAATTACTATATTTTTATAGCATTTAATAGAGAAGAATATTGATAACTTATTTATAAATTAAAACATTCGAATGGAAAGAAAATTGTTTTAGAATCGAAATGAATATTATCTTAACAAAATTTAATGTAATTTATCCATATCTCAAAGGAAAAAACAAATTTAATTTTTTTTTAAGAAAAAGGAAAGAGTCATTGCTCAGAACGACAACGTTTAACATCGCTAATTTTTCGTTTTTGCTGTACTGCTGCATTTCCAAGCACATAAAATCTATACCCACACGTCTTACTTTTGACTCTCCTGCGTAGGCATTATCGTGTTGATCTCCACCACTACCATACCAAACACATGGCGACTATCAGCAACCTCAGGGTTTTCTTCTTCGCTCTACTCCTCCTAGCTTCTCCTCTCCTTCAAGGTTTTTCCTTCACTATTTTGTTAGATCTGGATTGTACTTGCACGCCTCACCTTACATGTATTGATAGATCGATAGACGCAGAGCTGCTTAGGTGTTATGTTTATGTAATCGAATTGATTTTTGGAAATGAGATCTATATGACGTGTTTGAACCAGTGAACGACTTGTCGTTTGTTCCTGTTTTACTTTGCTTTTTCTGCTGTTACTTTTGGCTGCTTTTCAAAGGAGAATTTCAAGCTGATGTTCGCTTTGTTCGTAGAGAGTGTGGAGAGAAAAGTGATTGATGTATTGCTTTTCTGAAGGAAAATTAATTTTATTTTTGCCATATGAAGAAAGAAAAGTACTTTATGACATGCTAATTTTTTAAAAAAATTATTATAATAATTTTTATTCCATGCTTGTTTGATGGTTCTATTTGGCATTTTGTAATGGATACTTAAATTTATTTTCATGGGTTTTGAGTTATCTATGAAATTTCATCTGAATTGGTAGTTCTTTCGTGTCACAGTGGCTAGGTGTCAGTCAGATTCTGATGCGGAAGTTGCAGAGGCTGCTGAAGAAGTTAGTGATCTTGGGATTGTTGGTGAGGATGCCCAGGATTTCGGTGATGGGACTTATAACCCTGCTCCTGGCGTTGATACAGTCTGCGTTTTCCCCAAAAACAGTGCACGGTGTAAGGCTTTTGTCTAATTGCTTTGCTGATTCTCATTTCCCTTATTTATTTTGAGAGTGGAAATTCACAAAGATGAGTGTCTACTTGACAATTAATATGTTTTTCTCTTTTATTGCAGTGGTGCCAGCTGGGGAAGAGATTGAATTACTTGTTGGGTTGAAGAATGATGGTATGCTCAACTTATTATTTAATTGCTTCTGTAATACTAAGTTATTATTTCTCTTGCCAATGATCATTCTATTGACTCTAGTTTTTATCCTGATGAAAACACAATTTTGTGTTTTAAGTTTCTTGTTGGATCATTCTGTGTTTTTTTTTTTTCCTTCTTGCATCTTATTGGAGATCTGCTCACTTGCTTCACGGGGTGAGATGCAGGGGAATCTAGCATAAATGTCATTGCAATTAAGGCCAGTGTTCATCTTCCTTTTGATCATCGTCTTCTGGTTCAGAATCTCACTGCTCAGGTAAATGCAGGGTTATAAGTATTTGCAAGCATATTTCAGATGTCATTATCTTCATATCAGGTTATAATTTGATTTGTTGTATGACCCGGTTGTGTGTGTTTGCCTTCCTGAAGGCGTGCCCATCTTTTTAGAGGCAGAGATGGTGGCATCAGACTTTTTTTCCCTTACACACACACACAGCAGGACCTTCAAAATAAGATCAGATCTAGTTAAACCTCTAATAATATGCATGTCTGAGTCTGGGGTTGAGCAAAGAGCAGGGCCTTGTTCCTGGATGGCCACTTCTCCTAACAAGGAATGTGATGGAGGCAACAATTGAATTTTCATCAAGAGTTCATATGACCTAATGCTCAATTTCAAATATACTCTTTCTGCATTCTTGCTGAACACAATTGTTCTTCACTTTGTTGTGTGAGTGCTACATCAAATTCTCCTCTGTTTTCCTTCTCCTTAAGATATTTAGGGTGATCTCAATGGCTGAAAAAGCCATCTTTTATGTTTTTGGTCATTTAGGAAATGGAATATCTGTAGAATAAACTTGTTTGGAATTGCTCTTGGACCGTTCATCCTTAAGTAAAAATGACTCATTTTGCTACCCCAATTAGTTTGGGATTGAAACCTGGTTGAGTTTATTATACTTGTGATGATCATCTTCCACATGAACTTGTAATTTCAGTTCTTTGCATTAAATTAACATGATGCGGGACAGATTTGTGGTGGGTTATTTAGGCTTAATATATGGCTTGTTTTGAAGCTAGAAACAACTAGGTTGAAAGGATTAGGGTTAAAGATTGAAATTAGGCAAGATGGAAAGGTTATGGGGCTGTTTGGGGTAATACTAACAGGCTGTGAATAGTAAAATGAAATACAAAGTTTAGGTATCACTCCTGAACATCATTAGGCACCACATTTAAGTTTCCTATAGGAATCACACCAATGGTTGAATTGCGCCCACTCAAAGAAAGCAGCATAATTGCTGAAATCTTTATTGATTGAGAAATTAAAATCATTACAGTTATAAGAATATATAGGGCAGGGCATTTAGTTGGTTTGGTGAATAGTAAATGAAATACAAAGTTTAAGTATCACTCCTGAACATCATTAGGCGCCACATTTAAGTTTCCTGTAGGAATCACACCAATGGTTGAATTGCACCCACAACTCAAAGAAAGTAGCATAATTGCTGAAATCTTTATGGATTGAAAAATTAAAATCATTTCAATCATAAGAATATATAGGGCCGGGCATTTGTTTGGTTTGGTTGATTCGGTTCAAGTTTCATCAAAGCCAAATTAACGGAACCTTATATTTTCTAAGCTAAACGGAACTGACTTTTTTCATAAACCATACTGAATTGTGTTTGGTTTATTTGGTTTGGTTTGAATTTTAACTGAATTTTTTAAAAAAGTATTTTTAAAATTTTTAATATAAATTATATTCTTAATTATTTACATAATAATACATATACTATATTAATTATACGTGTAGATATAGACTATATGTTAATTATATTTAAAAATAAATTGTATTTATATCATTTATCTAAACAAATTCTATTTTATTTTCAAAATTCAGTCAATTTGGTTTGTTTTGGCCTTTTGGTTTTTGTATATTCAAAATTCAACCGAACCGAATTAAACGAATTTAAAAAAAAACAAACTTGACCAGATTTTATGTTTGATCAAACCAAACTGAACTAAACTGATCAACCAAAACCAAATGCCTACCCCTAGGGGTATATATTCGATTAAAAACTAATCCTACACCGTTGAGATAAATGATTTCAAAACTTCTCAATCCTATAATGATCTGGATTTAACATTAACCTTAACGAATTAGGACTCTGTTGAGGAGACTAGAATAAATATAAATCTTCCTAAAGAAATCCGGACTACATTCCAGAAAAGCTGGAAATCACATAATTGCCCTTGATATTTAAAACACTGAACCAGCAGCTAAGTTAATTAAATAAACGTATTAATAAAACTCTATTAAGTCTAGGAAATACTCTATAATTTCTCTAATAAGCCCTAAATTTAGACCGTAATGCTAAGCTTGTGTCTTTAACTTTGAATTTCCTTGCAGTCTTTGTCTGCTGCATCATAATCTCATTTTTTCCTACGATCTGCATACGGTTCTGTATTAATTTTTTCATTTTTTGTTAGTCTGAAACATTTGTGTGGTTAATAGTTAATAATAATGATGTAGCATGAATACATTGCGTTGTTTATCATTTGCATGTATAACTGTTATTGTATAATTGTTTAGTGGTAGGTATATCTTGAAAATATTAAGTTAAATGAGGTTTGTTAATACAGCAGAAACATCACATGTTCTATTTTGTTTTGGTGTAAGATGAATTAAGTTTGGATTCCTTGCACCAGCTAATCTTAAATTATCTTCTATTTGGTAGTTATAATTAAATAAAAATTACTTCTCGATTTGAAACTCATATTTTCGGGTAGAATATGGCTTGTTGAACTGATATACAATCATCTTTAAGAGATTTCATAGCTCAGTTGAGACTATCAAAATAAGAATTTGAATACTTAGGGTGCTAATGCAAAAATTCATGTGTTCTCATGTCTATTCTTTGCGAAGGATGTGGAGCATGTCCATTCCTTGCTAAGGATGTGGAGATTGTCTTTAAGATGATTATTTTGGGAAGACTGCTTGTATTGCTGTTAGTTATGAATGTCACTCCAAGGTTTTGTAAAGTATCACTCTGTACAATTTACTGTATTTTATCTCCATTATCTTCAAATTATTTACGTTCTATAACTGTTGATTGGTATTTTATCTCCATTGCATATGTTACTGAAAGCTCCCTTTATATTTTAGTTTTGGAATTTTAATAACTGGGATAAAAACTGTCTCCTGGCTATTATGGGTCACTGTTCATTTGCAGTTGCAACTTTGTTGTTTCTGTTGTTTAACTGCAGGCCTTCAACAATGCAACTGTTCCTTCCTCAGCACAAGCGACTTTCCCATACATTTTTGCTGTCAGCAAATACTTGCAGGTACATGTATAGTTTAAGTTTTGTGGTTCGTTATTATATATATTTTTTTGTTGATTAAAAAATTTGAACTTTTTTTCATGGAAAGGAATTAAAGAGAAGATGAATTTATTTATTTTTTTGCAGCCCGGAAGCTTTGATCTTGTGGGTCATATTATTTATGAGATAGACCAGCATCCATACCAGAGCACTTTCTATAATGGTACCATTGAAGTAGTTGAGTCTGGTGGCTTCCTCAGCATTGAGTCGGTTTTTCTGGTTACTCTTGGAATTGCTCTTCTTGTACTCCTTGGTTTATGGATTCATGGTCAAATACAGAACCTTTCTAAGGTAGCGGACCTGCCTAATGCCATTATTTTTTTTTATATGTTCCTTTTCTGATTATCTTTGTCATGCTCTTGAATTGACATTATGATGAGAAAATGGTGATCATATCATGTTAAAGTTTTAACTATTATATGATATGATAAGCCACTATCTATTGCTGTATCATGCAAATAACAATTTTGGTTTCCCTGTGTACTCTCGAGATATGAATTTATGAGATAAGTCTTTTAATGGACAATGTTTAGGAGGGCAGCTCACTAGATGTTTGGTTATGAAACCTTCATATGCATATATGCTGTCATCTTTATTAATGTTTCATGTGTTTGATTTGGAAATTTTCTAACTTGCTAATTCTGTTTGAATAGAAAACAAAGAGGGCTCCAAAGGTGGAAGTTGGAACTGGAACTAGGGATGCCTCAATGGACGAATGGCTTCAGGTTTGTTGTCAACACTTGGTCAGGGTTTGAATCTCACCCTTTTCAGAAGAGCCCAAAAAAAAAAAAAGTGCATTGCCCTTTTGGGATGAGTTGCCCCTTTTCTTCTGCATCCCTGTTTCTTGTCTCCTTCAGTAACATACTATGTGATAGCATCACTTTGAAGATCATAATTGCTTCGACTCTAGGAGGAACAAGAACTGTTTTTAATAAATTGCAGTTTTCCTTTTTGTTGCTCAGGGAACTGCATACACTCAATCGTTGTCCAGCAAATCTAAGAAGAAGAAGTAGATGTATTTGCGGCTTATTCAGCTGTACGAGGCACTGCATAGACTTATAACTCACACTAGGCAATTGGAGATTCGTGGAGAGCCCCTAAGTTGAACTGGTTCTGAAATTTAGTCCAGAGAAATGTTTCGATTCTGCAGCATGGGAAAGAAATATTTTACATTTTATTGTCTTTAGAGAATTTTGGAAGTTGAGCCGTTTTGAAGAGAATTAACTCCCATTTTGAGGTACGAAGGATATAATTTTCTTGAACCTAGTTAATTTTCTTATATCACGCGCTTGCATTTCTATTTCAACGTTGGTTGTCAGAAAGCCTGAAACTATCATGGTTTACTGTATGTGCTAGCTTAACTTTTATTCGGGTTCTTGGCCGTGGAAGCAGGCATGAGTTGACGAAAAAACCTCTGATATTTAACCCCTGTTATAAAAGTTGAAATAGAAGTGATTTGAAGTATGTTGGGCACTACTATTGCAAAAAGTTACTTTTGACTATTTATAACAGCAGTTGAGGCATTTTGCCAATGTAATTTGATATTTGTTGACAAGCTTTAAACATAAGATTTTTTTAGAAGTAAAATTTTGACTCAAAATTAATCCAAAAAACTATCAATTGCAGATGAAAATTTTCCTGTATCGTTTGTCATCTAGTCTCTGACCAATGGGTAAATGATATCATGGGATTCAGATCATGTGACGTTATAATCTCAGTATCCAAAAAGTGTTCCCTTTTTAGTTACATTCGAAAGATTATTATTATTTCTGTTTAGAGAAAATGACATTTATTT
Organism: Omphalea diandra; assembly: GCA_949677035.1. NCBI lineage: Eukaryota > Viridiplantae > Streptophyta > Magnoliopsida > Malpighiales > Euphorbiaceae > Omphalea > Omphalea diandra. The sequence continues at coordinate 12,604 of CATIWR010051948.1, read as the reverse complement.
TTATTTTCACACAAATTAAGAAAATAGTTAATTTAATTAAAGTTATAATTTTTATTCAGTATTTTTTACAAATATCTTCCACTTATATTAGTAAATGTTTCAATTTTAAAATAATTATTTTAAAATTTTTTAATGCAAATCTCAAGTTAATAAGGTATCAAAGTTGACTAACGTTATTTTGAACATCAACAATTACAAAATGTTTATTAATTACATTCACAATATTTATTAATCAAATATATAATGTTCGTTACATATGTAATTACATTAATAATATTTATTATATTTACACTTGATGTTCATTATATAATATATATAACACCAATAGCAATTGTATTATTAATGTTAGATAAATAATTTTCATGAAAAATAAAACATTCATTATTTAAATTTAAAATGCTTATCATTCATAATTATTTAATAGCTTATTAAAAAATATTCATTATATTTGCATTTAACATACCTATAAAACGCTCAAACCATAATGTTATATGATTTGGGATCCATGATATAAAAACGTTGACAAAAGCAGTTGGGATTCTAGCAAAAAAACAAATCCCAAACATGGAGTAAAAAATAAATAAAGCTTTTTGGTGTTTTATAGTTATATTCAAAATTTTTTTAAATATATAATTTTAACCTGAATAAATCAAATTTATGTTAATTATATTTAATCTCAGAATTGAAAGTGAGGAAGATTATTTTATTTGCTAAAATAATTATTACTCTTATTTTAAAAAATTTCTTTACTCATTGATAACTGGATCAATTTTAAAAAATAAAAAAATAAAATTTTATAAAAGATTAATAATTTAAATTGGTAATAAAATTTTAAATAATTTTTAAAAAAATAAAAAAAATATTTTGTTTTCAAAATTTTTTGTCAATATAGATTTAATTAGTATTTTCATAACATACATGAAAATTATATAACGATCATGTTTATAGACAACAAAGATTTTTATATAAATTGTTAACATTACATACTATTGATATTAGATACTTTTAATATAAATTTGATAAATTTATTTATTTTTGAAAATTTTACAATCATCAAAACTTAGAACTATTTAACTTCCTTTTTGTCATTATCTATTAGAAAATTGATTAGTTGAATTGATTGGTATATAGACAAAATCGATGATTATTAAATTAACTAAATTGAAATTATATGTTGTATATAATAATTTGGGTTTATTATTTGTAGCGGTTTGGTCTTTATTTATAAATTATGTAAAACAAATTGTGCTTAAATTGTTATAGTTGATATCAGAGCTACGATGAATTAAATTTTGCGTAGAATTAATAGGCTTGCAAGAAATAATTATGGCCAAATATGAGGTAGAGCTACTCGAGACATTAGCCAACTGTAACACTCAAATGTTAAATTTGGCTAATCAATTGATTCAGTGGCGTAAGTCTAGTTATAAATATGGATTGGCACAAGACCAAAAAGAGAAAATTATAACATCCCAGAGTTAGAATTATCCCACATTGATGAAAAAAAGAAAAATAATACATATAAATTTAAGTTTAACTACTATAATAATAATCTAAGATAATATATATATATATATATATATATATATATAATTTCATACAAATAAATATTAATGAAATTATAAAAATATATACATAATTAAATAGACAATATAGTTTCCTTACATAGATAATATATAAATAGTTTTAAATCTTATTTTTAGTTGCCTGTTTTACAATTTATCTTAATATTTTTTACTTTATTTATAATTTTAATTAATTATTTATCAAATAATTAACTCACTATTTATCATCTCAAATAAATTAAACTGAAGTTAATTATATATATTAATATTAAAAATTTTATCAGTGAAATTTAAATTAATTTGTTTGAATCAAATTTAATTCACTAAAAACGCTGATAGAAATAAAATTCAAAAATTAATAAGTGATAAGTACTCATAAATTATGAAGTGACAAGTGCTCCTAGCATGTCTAGAAAACGAGAAGTTGGTGATTGTATAATAACTAGTTAAATGGCCTTTATTTTATTTTTTTTTAACAGATAAATCAAATGAGAACATAAAATGTAATTAATATAATCTTATAAAATTAATCCTACATGAACACTAATTGGAAAGTAAAAATGATGTGGATAAATAAGAATAAAGTGACTCATTTATTTTGTTTAGATTTTAATTTTAATTTTTAATTACCAAATTTAAAAATTAAAATATTTGTTAAATATATCTTTTTTAAAGATAAAATAATTTTTAAAATCATAAACAAATAATTTTTACTTGTTTATGACTTCTTTTCAAAAAATTTCAGTTCAAAAAAATAAAAACAAAAAATCATAAGTAAAAAGACACTAAATAGTCCCTCTTAAATATACTTCCTCTATCCAAAAAAAATTATCTACTATTTCTTTTTTAGATGTCCTAAAATATATGCTCGCTCTCATTAATTATAATCATATTTTACTATTTTACTCTCATTAACTATTAAACTAATAAAATATATTTTTTTCCTCATTAAATATAATTAAGAGTATAAATTAAAAAATATGTTATAAATGGTGAGTTGTCAAAATATTAAATGTAATTTCTTAAAGATGATTACTAATTTAATCAAATTGATCCGAATCAAAATCTGTAAAAAGAGAAATGTATTACAAAATGACCATAATGACTTTTTTTTATTTTTCAATGGAAACTCATCTTTACTTTTATATGAAGGCTAAAATAATCATAACACAATATATAAAATAATATTTATTATTTTGATTTGAATCAATTTAATTCAAAAAGTCTTTTTATTTTTCAAATAATGTGAAAAATTATAAGTGGCAACTTTTTTAAGATAGAGGAAGATAATAAAAGAAAGATAAAAGGGCTATTTTGGTTTCTAATCCTTTCCAAAAAGTTTAATAAGGCTCAAATTTTCTTTTTTGCCAATTTACATAATATATATTAATTTTTCACTGCACGTGTTACGTGCTCTAGTTGAAAATTATAATTAAGCTGAATTGGCTCAAATTGAAATATATGGTGTAAATTGAATAAAAAAAAAAAGAAATCAGGTTAATTGAACTTGTCGACAGAAGTTTAGCGGTTAATGTGGCCCTTTATCCTTTAAAAAAAATGTGACGTCATGTCCGCCGTTGAAGAAGATGAAGTTTTAATTGGATGGTTGACAGTTGATTAAAAACTCTCGTGTACGCACTAAATAGAAATTTTTTTTAAACAAAACCCATACCTCTTCTTGTTCTATTCAGTCAGTTGGGCCCATCAATTCCGGCCGGTGACGGCAACTTAACTAACCAACTCTTTCCATAGATGTCCCGATATAATAGATTTTAGAATAAAATTTTTTATAAATTTTTTAATATAAACTTTATTAGAAAAATTAGTTTGAAAATTTTTATCAATACTTGATTGAATTAGATTGTGAATGAGTCATATTTTCAGAATAAAAATGCAATTATTTAATAAACAATCAGATTTTTAACATAATAATGTTAAATATGCTCTCCCAGTTTGATTAATTAAACTATAAATATCATTTTCAACAAACGAATGGATAAAAATTTTAAATTAAAAATTGAACACGAAATCATTTATTTACTCAATCATTTGTAAAAAAAAATGTTCCTATTAGAGAAAAAAAATATGAAGTATATTGATATAATGTTCTTTTTAAAAGATATATTGATACTTTCTCATATGTTGTTCTTGAGAAAAATTTTTGTCTCATAATACATGATATTTTACAATTATTTATCAACACCAATTAATTTTTTAAATTTTACCTTTTTATTTTCATAATAATTATTTTTTATAAAACGCATAATAATTTATAAAAATAATTAATAATAATATAATTTTTTATTTATGTAATAACATTTATTAAACATCATTCTTTGTAAAAAATCTTAAACCATATTTATTATGAAACAAAAATCTTAGAAAATATAATGTTATATATTAAAATAGTTTGTTTGCAGCTTACATATTTAATGATCTTCATTACATTCTTGGATTTCTGACAACTAAACTCTCTGCTTCGGTTTACTTACTTGCATGCAAATCGATCTTTAAGGCCTGGTTTATTGGGAAATAGCACATTTTGCGAAATGATTTTTTTTAAAAAAATTATGGATTAAATATTATATTTCTGAAACTTATTTTAATATATCATTTAGTCTTTATATTTTTTAAGAAATATTATTATGTCTTTTTATTTTATCTCCATTAGACTTTGGGGTCCTTTCATTTAAAAAATAATTATTTTAATCAATTCAAGTTCAATACACTAGCTATCTAGTCTCTGAAATTTAAAAATCACCAACTATTTAATCCTTGTACTTTGACGGTTATTAATTACATAGTCCTTATTATTTAAAAATTACAAATTATTTAGTTATCAATTACATGGTCCTTGTTATTTGAAAAATACAAACTATTTAGTCCCTATTACAAAGTATGTCCTCTTTTAGTCTATATCAGTATGTTCATACATTGAACTTGGATTGAAGAAAAAAAAAACTCCCTTTTGGACTGAAGAACATCAAAATATAATGGAGCAAAATAGAGATATTTAAGAATATATTTTAAAATTATAAGGATTAAGTAGTATATTAATATAGGCCATAAGGGTGTAATTGTATGTAATCCAAAAAGTATTCAGTTCATAAAAGAAATTTTTGTGTTTATTTCATAATTTTTCTTTAAAAAATATATCAACTTCATATTTAATTTATTCACTAACTTAAAAAATTATAGTATATTATATAATATAGTAGTATTAGTATAAATATTTTATCATATTAAATGAATTTATATAGACAACTAGTTATAAAGTATTTTAGGTAAGCCTAAAAATGCATTGTTGAACCTCTATGTTATTAAGCCTTTTTGCATATATTGAACATTTTGAATATATAATTGTTTCTTTAATTAAGTCATTTTTTGTTAGAAATAATTAAAAATTATTAAAATTACTAATAATGTCTGTTACAAATAGGGATGACAATAAATAAGGTACATGTAGGGTAATGTTATGTCCTTGGTCATATTCAAAGGATTATAGCTCTTCTCATGTTCATATCCATATTCATTTGAATAATAAATATTAAATCTATCCTCATACCCATAAAATTTCGAATAATCTATGAGTAACTTTTATCCAAATAATTATCAAAATATTTTTAAAATACCTATATGAGTTAAAATATAAAGAATATATTTACAAATTCACAATCATATTTTACTAAAATAATGCATATTATATTCAAAGAAGTCATGTATTAAAGAATTAAATAAAACATTACAATAATAAAAAAAAATGAATAATTTTAAAGTCTATCCAATTCTTCTAATACAATATATTAGATATATCAAAATTAATAAATTCAATTATATATGCTCTAACATTACCTATATAACTTAATAAAAAAATATTAAAAATAGTTAATATTATTTGTATTGACTAGGAATATATATATATATATATATATATATATATATATATATATATATATATATATATATATATGTGTGTGTGTGTGTGTGTGTGTGTGTGTGTGTGTGTGTGTGTGTGTGTGTGTGTGTGTGTGTGTGTGCGCACGCGCGCGCGCAAGCATATATGTGTATATCGCACAGTTATAAGTTTGAATATAAATAAACCTAATAGTTCGGATAGGGTATGGGTATAATACTGCACTGTTCATACTCTGCTCAAATCCAATGTTATTTTTTCAAGTATAAATTTACTCATACTCATTATCCAATCAACTCGAGTATTATCCAATTTGATTGAGCAAGGTATGAGTTGTGGTATCTATGAGTAGGATACAAATTGTTGTCCTAAATTATAAAGGGCTAAATAATATAAATATATAAGGGCTTAAAAAAGCATTTAGGCTTTCACTTTTACATCCTTTTTTTTTAACCATTTTTACAACTTTAAGTTTCTTAATTTAAACTATCCAAATATGTATCTCATAGTAATGATATTAAGATGAATTTAACTGATAGAAAATTAAATATAGTATAAAATTACTAAGAAGTTACATTGTTCAAAAAAAAAATATTGTATAATAGATAAAAATTAAAATTTGGAGTCATAAAAATTAGTTTTGCTTATTTTTGTATATTTTACTGTTTTAATTATGAAAAATAAAGTAATTAATTTTTTAAATTGTTATTTATGAATTTCACTTTTAATCATCAAAGTAAATTAAAGGTCAAGGATTTAATAGATACAAATTAAATATAAGGGTTAGCATAATCATATAAAGTTTAAGGGTCTTAAAATGAATTTTCATTTATTTTAGATTAGAGTACCATTTTTTATTTTTCACATGCATTGCATAGAGTGTTTAATACATGTTCTTGACATCAGTCAAAAAAGATTTAATTAAATAAAAAACAATAGTAAAAAAGCTCAATATATACAAATTATAATAGAAAGATTCAATAACATATGAGATATGTAAATTATAGTATCTCTTTATTCTTTCAGTGAAAAAAGAAAAAAAAAAACCACATTTTCATTGTTTTAAATTCTTTTCCAATATTTGAATCTAAAACTATAAAAATTAATGAATTCAAAATTCAAATTTTTTGTAGCTTTTAAATCTATAAATTTTTCTCATATTTGTCATGCAAGTTTCATGAATCCAAAATTCAAATTTTTGTTAAATCTATACATTTTTCTTATATTTGTCATGCATGTTAAATTCATGTGATGTATGACAATTTCGATCTTTTAAATTATGCTTGATTTTTATTAAAACGTGTTATTTGAGACATTTTTATTTAACTTCTTATTTTGTATTTTTCTAAATAAAAAAAATAGAAACTCTGTTATAAGATATTTTATTATTTAGGAGAATATTTTCTTTATAAATTATAGTTTTTTTTTTATTTTGTTAGACTTTTTGTTATACTTTCTTTTAAATTATATAGTTTTCTGTTTGCTTAGGCTTTTTGTTTCCTAGTTTAAGGGCTAAATTTATAAATAAAATCTTTAAAATTTTTGTGGAGGTAGTTTTCAGCGTTCAATAAAAATTTTAGAGAGATTTTTTTTTCTTTTCCCTTTTCAAACTTTAATATTTTTTGAAAATTAATAAACTTTAATGTTTATTTGTTTGATATTCATATGTGAATCAATAAATTTATAAAATATTATTTTTCTAACTTTTTACGTATTTTTTCACATATAACTTCTGTTACCGCAGTTGCATATGAGAGCCCTGCACATTTGAGGATAAATATGCTACCAAGATATAATCAAGTTAACGATCTAGCTATATATATATATATATATAAAGTTTATGAACATAATCTTGCAGTTAGGATAATATTACTTTATTTTTTATTTAGAATGCGACAAATATATTAGATTGCCTACTATATATAATAATGAGTATCTTGAAAAGAGTATAGTGCAAAATTATAATTTTGAAGATCCGTTTACTAATAGATTTTCTACTATTTATACTTATTAGTTCGTCAAGAAAATATTAGTGAATGATTTTATTAAAATCTATTGGATTAAATGAATGTGTACTATAGTGAGACTCGGTAAATTTGGGGTACCTAATCAATATTTTCAAGGAAGAAAAGAGCTATATGAAGGCAAACTTGAAGACGATTTTTTTTTTTTTTTTATCAAGCAAGAACAACGTAATAAGAACATCTAAATGTTTTAGGTTATGTTTAATTTTTGTTAAAATATTTTATTTAAGAGAATTTAATGTAATTTTCTATTTTGAGTTTTTCTAAATAGAAAGATTATAAAATGTATTACAAGATATTTTTTAGGAGAATCTTTTTAGAAAATCATATTTTCTTATATTTTTATTTTTTAAATTAATTTAAGGGCTAAATCTATAAATAGAGTCTTTATTAAAACTTTTGTCGAAGCAATTTTTGGTATTTAATAAAAACTCTACAGAGTTTTTCTTTTTTCTTTTAATTTTTATTTGTTTAAATCAACAAATTTTAATACTTATTTATCTAATATTCATAAATTGGCATACCTATAAAAAAGTTATTTTATCTGATACATTATTATGGCAAGGAAAGATAATTTTTGAAATAAAAGTATCTTATAATACACGATTTATTACAGTGAAATGATTTACAAAATGTATGGGAGTTTTGAAAAGTTCTGATTTCGAAAAATTTCTTAGATTAAATAATTCATTTTGTTTTTTAAATATTGATTTATCTATTTTGTGAATCTTTAAAATTTCTCACCTAAATTTTTCTCACGTTTGGTTCATAAAATTGAACCCAAAATTGAAATTCACTATAAAATTATATTTTTAATTTTTTATAGCTTAATAAAAATTAAAATTCTAATTATATCCTAATTTCACAAATTTTAAAATACTAAATCAATCCAATTTTTTTAATATAGTTCTTAGATTTAAGAATACTATTTAATAAAATATTAATAATTTAAATATTAAAATTAAAGTTTTAATTTTGATAAAATTAAAATTGAAATTAGAATTCTTAATTTCAATTTTCAATTCTGTCGGCAAAGCATGAATTGGTTTTCTTTTCTAAAACAACAAAGAAGAATCATGGTTCATGAGTTTTCTTGCTGTCATTGACTAGGCCCCCAACGTCGCCATCGAATCGAGACGTGTCCACACTTATAAACCTTAGTTCGCTGTCACTTTAGAATCTCGAGGTGTGATTCAGAATTAGACTCTGACCCCAATCAACCTGCCACGCAATTCCCTTGACTCAGCTTCACTTAAGTCTGATGGCCAGACAACAATAATGCCGTCTTGCAATCCTTTCTATTGTGTATCGAGGTGAAACCTGCAGAAGAGAAAATTGATCAAGAATTTAGCAATTGAATCTTGTTAAATTTAATTGCTCAAGTAAATATAAAAGATTATGTCTTTTTCTTATTGTTTTGAATTCGAATCTATGGAGAGATTATAGAATCTCTATAAATTTGTTTAGATTAGCTCAAATAAATGATATACTGAAAAAGTCTAAAAATCGTTTCTTATAAAATTAAAAAAATTAAATTTAAATTTTCTTTTTTATTTTCCTTCTTCATATTTGTATAAAAAGGAGAAGAAGGAAAATAAATTTATTTCCCTTTTTTTAGAAAAGAAAATATGAGAGAAAAAGAAAATATTATTTCATATATTTTTAATTTTACCATTTATTCAAAAAACCATTTCGATATATAATTGTATTGTATAATGATAAAAAATAATTATTTTATAATTTAATTGATTTTATATGACATAAAAATTTATATAATGTTAATACTAAAAAAAATCTAACATTAGTTTTTGCTATTTTAAATGTTAAAAAATTTATATTTATTCATTGAGTTATATTTTTAAATATTGAACTTTAGTTTTTATAATTGAAATTTATTAAAAAATTATTTATTAAGTGAATATTTTTTTTCATTTTGAATAATGTTTGTTTAAAAAATTGATATCAATTTGAAAAAAAATTGAAAGAATTAAAAAATCAAATCAAATTTAAAACTTTGATCCAATTTTATACTTATTTAATATTATTCTAGTTTTTGAATTATAAAAGATCAAAATTTGATCAAATTCTAATTAGTTCATAATAATCAAATTAGTGCAAGTCATATTCACTCTCATGATATTTTAGAGAGGAAGAGAGGGCTAGAGAGGAAGTGAGTCCCGCTCTTGTTGGTCTTTCATTGTATAATATATAAAGTATAAGAGAGAGAGAGAGAAAAACAGGGAGAGACAATGAAAATGAAGCCGCATAGAAGAGATTATGACATGGGCATGATTGTAATTTCATAAAAATTCTTTTAATCTCTCATTTTTTTTCTCTCCATTTTGGAGAGAAAATATAGGGGGAAAATATTCTTAATTTTCATTCCTCTCCTTATTTTCTTTCTCTTTCCAAACAGAGAAAAATGAGATCCTTTCGTTATTTTCCTCTCTTATTTTCCTCCCTCCCAAACATAGTGCAAATCTTGTTAAATTTAATTGCTCAAGTAATATAAAAGAGTATGTCTTTTACTTATTGTTTTGAATTTGAATCTATGGAGAGATTATAGATTCTCTATAAATAAATTTGTTTAGATTAGCTCAAAGAAATGATATACTGAAAAAGTCCAAAAATCGTTTATTATAAAATTAAAAACAAAGCTAAATTTACTATAATGTTCTACCATGCCTTTTTTTTTTTTTTAGCCATGATTAATTCGGATTGTGACATAATGTTACTGATTAGTTCATGAATCACTTCATGAACTGTAATACAAATCAAAACTTATCGACGAATTACGGATGAAGAACATAAGTAATTTGACTTTCTGCGATTAGTGAATTCATGCAATAGGATAGCCATCCAGCCCTTCTTTTTTTTTTTTTTTTTTTTTTTCATGGATCTTTTGTATCTCTATATCACTTGGGTATAAGATTAATTCAAAGTCGATCCGCATAGGACTATTAAGACAACAAACTCTTCCTACAAAATTTTAATACAACTGCATTATTTGATGAACAAGTAAGTGACCACATAATTTCTAATAGTCTTTTTGAAAGGGTAATTCATTGTGTAAAAGTTGCGTTAATTATTTATACTTCCTCATTTATGGCTTTTAATGAGCAAGTAAAGTGAAACCATATTATTCACAAAATTTTCAATATCATTATCATCATACCTAATACAAGACAATGTTGTTTGGTAGTTGTGGAATTAGGTGTCACCCTCGACAAAACCCTATTCAGCCTACAACAAACATACACCATATTTAAATATTTAATTTATTTTTCTGCTAATTGACATCCTTAAGCATGATTTCCTCTCCAAGAAATTGACAACCACTCTTTGTTCTTTTATGTGTTGCTTTCTTCTTGTGCTTGGGATGGGATATTTTGATCTGTCATCAACAATAAATAGATTTAGAACCAAGAACAGCCCCTCTAATTACTCAATTAAACTCGTGCTCTAATGTGAAACTAAGAAGCAGCCAAAGTTGCAACTGTACGTGTAAAAGACTTGCAAATACGACTTTGTCGAGACTGGAGCTTTCCATCCGTCAATCATGCATGCAGATATTCATAATTATTCATCATTCCACTGGTGATAACTGGGGATTTTCCATAAATTGTTAAATAATGGCTTATAATCCAACATAGTTTACGCTCAAAGTTTCAGTAAAGGAAAGAATTGTGAAAATACAGAAGAGCCAGCATTGCGAATTCCAGAAAAGGATGATTTTTGTGTAATTTTTAAGGGCAATCAGTTACAAGTATTAAAGGAGATTAAAATTAGAAAAAAAAATTGTAATTATTAGTATTCTCTTTCAATAAAAAACAAACTGAAACCTTCTGTGAACGTTAGTAAATTGTCGAACTATATAAAATTTTATATTTTACGTGATTAATTTTCTTTCTCTTTAATTTTTATTTATAAATTAATTTCAAATTACACTATAAGATTCTAAGGATCTTACAACAATTACAAATGTGTGTCATAGACAAACAGCTCTTGAATTACCGACAGTTCTCCAATGCATGCCAAAACTTCCTTTTTTTTTTTTTTTTCATATTTATAAATATTAATCTACACACATGTGAGATATATGAATGGGTAAATTTTTTAATCCTTGATAATAAATTGATTTATAAATAAAAAATGAATTTATGGTTATATTTAATATAGGATCTTGTACATAAATTTAGAACACCAAATTTAATAATTGAACGAAAATAAATTGTGTACCTGTTTCCACATTGAATCCCAGATTGTTCTGAGTCATAATTACGAACGATGAAAATTAAACCACTTGAATAATTTGTCAGAACGGTTGAAAACGGAAGTTAGGTCTTCCTCTATTTGACCTTCTCAAAGACGGCTACAATGGGCGTAGAAACTAGGGTTTTCTGTTATGAAGGCAGGAGAGGAGACCTAGCATATTTATAATAAATTTTAACAGACCCACCTATCACAGGTCCATGTTAAAATAGGTTTACACTGACCGTCTTCCATATCGGCCCACAAAAGATGTCACAAGCCCATAACTCAATTGATCACATTTTAATTGGGCTTACCCCAAATCAATAAACTATATTATTCAGTCCATTTTATAAATAATTAAAACCAACCCATAATTAATATTAGCCCACATAATAAAAAAATTTCCAACATTCTCCTACTTGGGCAATATTAATTATGACGTTTTCATATTTTAAGAAAGAAAACATTTTCGAAAAATGACTCTCGGACCGAATACTTTAAACTCAAGTGTGGCCACACATTTTTAGAAAACATATAGTTTATTGATAAAGTGACATCTCAAACACAATCCTTTCCACATTAAATTATCAATATCGGATCATGACAGTAGTTATGCCCCTTATTGACATAGTACCAATCCATAGTCACAAATATTGACAACTTAACGGACCTGGATTCTGATATGGCAGTGTAGCAAGAAAATAGCGCCCCATGTGATCAATACACTATTTTCTTGTCAGTCCTCCAAACATTTCTCTTTCACACATGCTCAAATGAGCAAGAGAAATTCACAAGACTTCACAATAAGGCTGTTATTTCCATTTGGAAATACACACAATGCCTTAGCC
>CATIWR010051924.1:0-31265 GCA_949677035.1 Omphalea diandra | reverse complement strand
AGTTTTGTACTTAAATGGTCTGTGAAGCTCACTTTGATTTTATTGTGTTTTCTTTTGGACGAGTATCCATGGGTGTAGTTTCAGGAGTGATGAAAATAGTAAAATCGAACTAAAATAGTGTTTTGACTGTCTTTTTTTCATAAAACATAAAATTAATTTATTTAGATGTTCACTTTTGTGTTTTATTTAATTCAATTCTGTATTTTTTTTGTTTAAGTGTCTACTTTTTTTTTAAAATAAATTTTCAGTGAATCAAATATAGTCTAATAGTAACAAAGAATATATACTATATTGCATTTGACTCTATATTTTGATATAAAATTTATTTGTTATTTTATTTATAAATTCTATATGTAGAAAAGAAAAAGACAATCAAATACTGTTTTAATCCAATTTTGCTGTGCCTATCTTTTTTCTTTTCTGGATCATATTTAAACTGTGTCGGATTGACATAATAGTTGGGAAAAGAGCTATTGCTAGTTAAAAACTTGTGAATGACAAAAATATGAGACGTGATGGAGGTGACAGACATTATCTTTACGACTCATCGGTGTCTTTTAAAAAAGTTGGATTGGATGGATTCTTAAAAAAGAATCTCAACTCAACAGTATGCACTTTTACCCCTTTAGATGTCTGTTTTCGACTGTCCCCATTTGGCAATGGCAGCTTGCCAAGCGAGCTCTTCTCCACATTCAAAGTGAGCTGTTACAATGGTTGTGGGCTCTTGAGGAGCTTGCCTCCAGATTACGTCAAACGAGGACCATGTGCCACATTTAAGTTCAAAAATGGTTTTTTTTGGCCAACCTCAAAGGTTGCACTTATACTCCCTTCAACTTCAGAATAATTCTTTTTTTAAAAAATATTTATTTTATATAATTATCATTCTTAGATATTGTTAATGTACTATTAATTGATTTTTTTTCTAAATTTACTCTCATCATCAACTCTTTTTCTTGTAATTAATTACTTTTTTTTTATTAATATTAATGGTATAATTTTATTTAAAGACAATTAAAAGTATATTAGTTCATATTGATTAAAATTATTTCTAATTAATTACTTTTTTAATTTAAGCACACAACTTTATAAAAACAATTATTTTGAAATAGATGGAGTATAAGTAAAAAAATCATGAAAATTTTGAACATATGAAGTGATTTAATATGTAGATTTGTTATCATATTCTAACATGTAATGGAGCAGAGGAATTTTCACAGTATATTGGTGCATTTATTGTTAGAATTTGATATAGATGATCAACCAATTAGATTGAATTATTTTTAGATTATGTTTTTTAACGAGTTTGAGTTGGGTAATTTTATATTATAGAAAGGTCAAGTTAAGTTAAATTATGGAAAAGAATTTGAATCTTTTTTTAATTTTGAATTAAGTCACTTATAATTTTATTTTAAGTAAAAATATCATTTTTTATTTTTTAAAATATATAATGATTTGAATAAAAGTAAATTCAATTCATTTAGGTCAAGTTAATTTAAACAGTCAATAAATTAGATAAGAGTCAAGTTAAGTTTGACGCATAAATTTCTAAATTATGTCACATTTCTTTTGAATTGAAGTTAAATTACCATTTTAGGCAACAAGTTTAATTCAACTCGCCGATCAAATAAAAATTTGACACTTCTAAATAACTTTGCTTTTCCAACACCGATTGGTATATATTCAGCTAACATATATAATAGCAACAAATTTTAATTTCACAAATGAAAAATAATTTATTAAAGAAAACATAAATGACTTAATATGAGGTGTAACTGCAAATGACCTCCTTGCCTTGAGAGCCAGAGCGATGCACATGAATCTTTAATGTCTCTTATTCAATTATTTTAAAATGCAAGTTATGTCTTTTATGAATTTATAATCATATCAATAATTCTAGTTTCGATGTAGATTATAATTCACTAATTTACTAATAATTAACCATCGTGGCTCCTATATAATCATTTGCTCATACAACACTGATTAAAATTTTAAAAAAAAAAAAAAAAGATGAAGGTGTAAGTTTTTTTACTAGATAGGACTGTAAGACTACCGGATGCTTAGAAGCATCAGGTAAATAGACCATTGAATCAACATATTTAAATCTGAGCCATTAAGCAACTAAGAGTACAAGAGACAAACTACTGCTAAAGAACAGTACACGTCTCTACTTTTGCACTTGGTAACGTAGCAGCCAGTTGCGGGTTGATTAGTTTAACAGTAAGAATGAGCAATCTAACGGTAAAAATTCAATAATTAATTGTCAATAAATATAAAATATTTAATAATTTAGTAATTAAAGGTACTTTTGCATTTTAAGATGATAAAATGAATAATTATTTTTATATTTTAATTAATTTTATATTAAAGATAAATTGACTTAATTGTAAATAATGATAATATAGGGCTAATAAAAAACTTAAACACTGATTTTTATATTTAAAACTTTAGAAAAACTAATTTTTAATATTCAATTATATTTTTAAAATATTAAATACTCTTTTTTAATATTTGAATTAATGAGCAAACAATAAATCAAACAGTTACTACTACATATATTTAATAAATCAGAGACAAACTATTCTCACTAAACACAAGTTACGTTGCATTCTTTGCATATGTGGCTACCTTCCGTTTCATGTCTTTGAATATTGGATATTCATTTTTTTTATTTTTATATTTTAATAAATTATTATTAATCAACAATTTTAGGGAACGTGATGTCATTTTTCCAAAAGCCAATCACCCAATAGTGTAATAGCTTATTTTTAATATGGAGTGTCTATTCAATTAATATTTTTACAGACTTTTAAGTGAATTTTTATGGACGATATCATATAATTAGATACTTTCATAAAAGTTACGATAAATTAATTACAAAGTTAGTTGTTAGTAAAAGAGATAGTGATTATAAATCTCTATTAAAGTTAGACTTACATTTATTGAGAATTAAACTCAAGATTTTTTAATTTTGCGGTATTATCCTTTTTCCATTAGGGCGGGGATCATTTGCAACATCACTCTTTTGTCACTAAAACAAAATTATTTGCGACTTTTTTTTAAAGTGAATGGTTTTTATAAAATTTATAAATTTTTAATGACTTTTATGGAGTTTATAAATTTATGAATAATTTTGAAAAATTTTATTTTTGAAGTCTATAAATGTCTTGAGCAATGTGAAAATGAAATTTCTAGAGATTCTATTTATACTGCTACCTATCAAAGTCTATAACAATCTATTAATTTCAAAAGTTAATGATATTTTGAATACCAGTTAACTTTTATGAATTTTATAAAATTGAAATTGAATATCTTTGATTTTTATAACTTTTTTTAAAAGTCCATGATTTTTTACCACTAGTTAATTTTTATGGACTTTTTAAAGTTTTAATTGAATCTCCCCTATTTTTATAGACTTTTCAAACTCTTTAATAAAAGACTTTTATCTTTTGTTGAATATCTCATGATTTTTATAAATTTTTAAAGCCTTTAAAAGTTTTATTGAATATTTCTTGACTTTTAAAAAGTTTTTAAAAGATTAAATATCTTCTAATTTTTAAAGTCTATAAAAATATTTAATTCTCTTAATCAAATACACCCACTATAGTCTAATTAATTATATAACAAATGAATAAAAAAATTAGGGAATGTGATATCATTGTATAAAACAATTTCTGTAGGCTTAATTTTAACTGCTAGATTAATGTCGATTGCCTTGGTTAAGAACTATTTTTTTCCCTCACTATTTAGAAGAGGGGAAATAAGGAAAAATAAGTAAAATAAAGAGAAAAATAAGAAAGGATTAGAATTTCTCCTATTTAGAATAGAAGGAAAATAGAAGAGAAATGAAAATATTATTTATTGATTTTTTTTTATTTTCTCTCCAAAGTGAAGAAAAAATATAAGGGATTAAAGGCATTTTTTGTAAATTTACAATTCTTTCCATATTTTTCTCCTACCCATATCTTAAACAAAAAAAAATATATATAGAAAATATATGAGATAACAGTTTTTCTTTCCTCCATATTTTACTTTTCAAAAAGAAAAATAAATTTATTTTTTTCTATCTTTTTTATCTAGACATGAGGAGGGAAAATTAAAAATTTAATTTGTATATATGTATGTATGTATGTCTATATATATATATATATAACAAATGACTTAAATCACTATACTATGAAAAGATAGATATTATTAAATTCTTTTATATAAAATGATAAAATTTGAAAAAAAAAAATTTTTGCAATATACTTGAGTATTACTAACTTTAACTATTATCTACTCCAACTCAAGACAAATCAGGTAACATCTCGAGTATTGTATTTCTCTTATAGGGTCAAATACTAATTTTTTGTTTAATCCAGCTTATATTTAATCTATACAAAATTTTCAAAATCCAACTCATATTGGACTGTGATCATCCCTAAATTCATCTCAAATAAAATTATATTATCGTATGATATATCATATGAATTCTTTTATTTAAATTTAAATATCATATTAATACACTCTATAGTTATTCTATATTTATCTATATATTAATATTTATATAAGCTTTCAATAAATGAAAATGTATTTTATTTTTAGTTATTATCTTATAATAAATATTAATTGTATGATTAAAGATAAATTATTATATGAGAATCAATATATTTTTATAGCTAAATAATATTCTAATGAAAATTATATTTAATATTTATATATAAAAAAAATTAAAGGATCAGCTGCCGCATTTTATCCATTATCTCATACTCCTTATACATAATCGATTGTGCAATTCTCCTCTCATTCGTGTAGTTTCTCATTTATTATAATATTTAAATACTGTTTGAGATGTCAAATGCCTGGCTTTTATTTTATTGTATTCACGCAATATGCAACGTAAGAATGCTTATTTTTCAATATATAATTTTAGTAAATTTTACAGTAATATAATATCGTTATATAACATAGTCGAATTTAATAATAAATAATAAATTTCATTTAATTTAAATGATATTTAATTTTATTTAATATAATAATAAATAATTATTTTTATTTAATTTAATAGTATTAATTATAATATTATAGTCTAATGTGCATCGAGACAGCATAAATGCGGGCTGCGTCAAAAAACAAATTTCTCATGAGACGTCAACATGTAGTGATTGTGGGCTCCATGGCAATACGGTTCTTTTTTTTTTTCTTTTGAACCACCATGGCAATACTGGTTCAGAGGCTGGATTAGGAACATGGAAATTAATGAAAGGTGGATGTCTATCTGGACTCTCGTTGTGGTGCTGTGTGATATCAATGGCTTCCTCACAAGCACAGTAAGCTGGAATGTGGGTCATTAACATGTTTCGTCAATGTCAAATTTTGCAGAAACACGTAGGCCAAATACATAATTTGCTTTTCTAAACTTTTCGTGATAAGTCATTTTTGACACTTTACCTTTAATTTTAATCAATTTAACACTTTATTTTTTTATTTTTAATCAATCAACTACTTATCAAATATTCTAATTAAAGTGACTCTCACGCTCCAATTCTCATAATATTATTATTTAATTGGATCATGATAACCATGTCTTATTCTTCTCTATAATACTGAAAACAAATTCAAACTCTGTTTCTTCACAAAAACTAAAATTTATCACAAACTCAAAAATCAATTCAGAAAAACTGAAAAATCAATCCAAAATACAAAAATGAGAAATCACTTTAAGATATAAAATCTACCTCAAATTATTAAAAATTTCTAAAATTTTTAACATACAAATTACAATTCAAACTATACAAAAATCTGAAAAATAAAGCCCAACATGCATCTTCATCTCTGTTCGTTACTAGCCATCAAATAACAAAGAATTCAATTCACATCTAGGAGTCCTATTTCTATTATTTTGAAACAGAGACTCAATTCATACATTTACATGAGGAGATGAGCCACCAGATTTCTTAATCCATTGAGTGTTTTGGCATTCTTAATTAACCCTCACAACCAACAATTCAACCTTTTGCATTAAAGGAAAATCAATCAAATTTATTATGGAGGAGATAAGCACCAGATTTCTCAATTGGTTGACTGTTTTGGCATTCTTGATTAAGCCTCGCAACCAACAATTCAATCTCTTGCATTGAATAGAATAACCAACAATTGACTGAGTAATATAGAAATCTTGACAAAAGAATAGAGTTCACTATAAAAATAAAGGAACAAAGGAATATAGAAATCTTGCCCATAAATCAAATATTACTCTCACTTTCGCAATGGGCAATTCATCAACTAATGCTAACACCGATCGAAACTTGTGCTTGTAAATAAGAGATACAAACTTCAATTCTTAAACCAAGAATCATTGAAATTATTATTGAAATTGATATTATTATTGAAATTATGATATGACAAAATATTATAATTGAAATTATTATTGAAATTATTTAATACGATGATAAAAATATTATTGCAATAATATTATTGATTCTTATATGTAATTTAGTGAGCAGAATAAATTTGACACTAATATATTATGACAAAATATTATAATGAAAGAGTTTACATTGTAATTTATTTTATATGTTTATTTATTATAACATTGTAATTTATTTTATGTGCTAGTATATTATGACAAAATATTATGATAAAAGAGTTTATATTGTAATTTATTTTGTATGCTTATTTATTATAATAAACATTTTTGAGTTGAAAAGTTTTAGACTCAATGATTCAAAAAACTCAAACATTTTTCCAAAATTTCATAATATAAAGTTTTTAATTGAGCCAATTACACATTAATTTGATGAATTGACTTCAATTGTATCCCAAATCAAAATTAACATTTAATAAAGTGTATATTTAGATTCAATTGACTCTTATATTTTTGTAATTAGTTCAATCAAATTCAAAATTAAGTTTATATCTTACTAAAACAATATTTTTTATTTTTATTCAATTTAAATATTTTTCACAAAAAATATTAAATTTTATTTTATTTTAGTTGATAAATAATTAATTTCATATTAGTTTTATATTTGAAATTATAATTTTTTTTATTTTATAATATATCGACTAAAATAAAGTTTTCAACTCAATCTACTTAAAAAACATATAACTCAAAAATGACCAAAAATTACTTAAAAGTCCCCATGCTCATCATAAAACATTTTACATGAGTATTATGCATACAGTTTAGTGTTCCATATACAACACAATATTATTCAATGACTTTTTGTGTATTATTCAATCACGTTGTGTCTTTTACAATAATAACAATTAGTTGAACTGTACATATGTCTTTTTACATATTATCGTAAAAATTAGTAATACATACTTTAATTTTTTTAAAATAATTTTCTCATATTAGAATTTAGTCTCTTACATTTTCAAGTTAAGATTAATATTTTTGAAATTGAATAAAACTAGCTGGTTAGATCAGCCAAAATTTACATAAATTTATTTTTATTATTATTTTTATCATCTTTAATACCAATTTTATTTTATCTTTTCTCTATCAAGTATATACTATAAGTGCAAGGAGGTTGCTTACCTATGATTGCCCAAACAAAAGATGATAGATTGTTGCATTATTTTTGAAGTGTTAAACAGAGGGTGCGGGGAACCTTAACAGTAATCTTGAGCAAGAAAGATACATATTTTGGAATTTGTAGCAGAGACCAACAGATACATATCATATGGAGAGAGAGAGAGAGAGAGAAGAGTAGATGAATAGTTTGTTGGTCACATGGATTCCTTATGTTCATATCTGACAAGCGAAGCTATACAACTTTTACCCTCTCTTCTTTCTTTCATTCTTTCGAACTGTTTGTTAGGGTTTCTTTCGGCCTGCATGTGTAAGAATCTTTGGTTTGGCAGACTTTAAATTATTATTATTATTATTATTTTCTTCACAAACATCAAAGCGCTCGTACGTCCGACCGTACTATTACCAAATGACGAACACTGAACCACCTCTACTCACCATTTTCCTTGCTCGTGCACCTCACTTTTCCATGTCTTGGTTCTTGTTTTGCGTTGCTCCGTACGTGCTTCCTGGGAAAGCTGTGTTCATTGCCCTTTTAATTTTCCTTTTCTTTCTTGTTACTCATCGATCAAACAAATCTCTCGATAGATTGTCAACACTTTTTTAAAACTAATTATTATATTATATTTTATACATACACCCTTCATCATAATATATTATAACATAATATTATTGTATTATTGCACTAGAGAAAAAAAGCTGAGATATGTTGGTGAAAAATCGCAACGAACATATATAAACGGATTAGACTAAGTAAAAGAGAATATAAAGTTTTTGAGGTCATTAGTTATACAATAGAACTTAAGAAAAATTCAAAATTACATAACTACCTTCTCAATATGGTATTTAGAGATGATAAGTGTTTTGAATTTAAATTGCTTCATTTTTTTAATAAATTTAGATTTATTTTTGATCCGCATCGGACGGGATTTGATCCGCATGTAAATTATATTTTTTGACAACAATTATAAGTTTGAGATTTTTATTTTATTATTTTATTTATATGATAATAATTTTATAAAAAAATAATTAAAATTTAATTATTATTTATATGTTAATTTTAATTATTTAATTACTTAAGTAATTATTTAATAAAATTAAATATTAAATTTATTTAAATTTTATTATTACAGTTATATGGCATAACGCCTGAGTACAGGATCGATAGCTTTTACAAAGACACACAATGGAAAATACTGCAATTACAACATATATATATGTCGCCAACATTAGACCATACAAATGAAATTTTTTGACATATATCAAGTAGTTATTAATTATTAGTCTCCCCTGGCGGACGGTGAGCAGATACTACAAATCAGATAAGAACTGCTTGAGCCTTTTGTTGAATCAATTTCCACAGCTCATCAACATGTCTCTCTTCAGTCAATGTCGATCCAATCGCACAACGTATAAAATACACTCCTCCTGCCACTCCATGAGTCAAGAACGCCTGTCCACTCTGATTAACCGCCTCCAGTAGTCGCTGGTTCAATTCACTACTATTTATTCCATTCTTTGGCTTGATCCTGAAGCAAACCAAGGCGAACTTCCTGGGCACCACTACCTCAAACCTCTCATCTTTTCTCACCAGTGACTGGAACTTGTTCGCCATGTTCACATCGCCACGAATGTGGGACATGAGGCCACTAAGTCCATGTCTGCGGATCACAATCCAAAGCTTCAAGGCCTTAAATCGCCTGCTCAGTGCAATCTGCCAATCTTTATAGTCCACTACTGCATTTGCTTCATTAGCAGTATTTTTCAAGTATTCTGCTTCACTAGATAACGATTCCGTTAAAGAATTTGGTTGCTTAACCCATAGACAACAACAGTCCATGTTAGTTAGCAGCCATTTATGTGGGTTCATGCTTATTGAATCTGCAAGTTCTACACCATCTAAATAGTGCCTGAACTCAGGACAAATGCATGCGCTACCTGCATAAGCTGCGTCAATGTGGAACCACAACTTGTGTTTCTTTGCAATTTTCCCCAATTCTTTTATAGGGTCAACTGCTCCACATGCAGTTGTTCCTATTGTAGCGCAGAGGAAGAACGGAATAAACCCAGATTCGATATCTTTTTTGATTGCTTCCTGTAGTGTTTGTGGTGATAATGAAAACCCAGAAGAAGATGATGTATGAAGGGAGCGGATATTGGACGGTGGGATGCCAACTAATTTAGCACCCTTGTGAAGAGTGGAGTGTGTTTGATCAGATTCATAAACGACCAACTTTGTGATGTTATCAAATCCAATCTGTTTCAGTACATTGTCTCTTGCTGCGACTAGAGTGCAAACTATAGCCTCACAAGTGCTGCCATGCAAGACACCGCCTCCACTACCAGAAAACAGAAATGAAGATGGAAGTTTCAACAAATTTCCCATCCAATCCATGACTAGAGTCTCAAGCTCAGTCGCGGCTGGGGATGAAATCCAGTTGAAGCCAACAATGTTCAAGGCTGAGCAAAGCATCTCCCCAAGAAAGCCAGCATTGCTTGCATTTGCCTGGAAGTAAGCAAAGAAGTTGGGACTTTGCCAATGAGTAAGGCCTGGTATGATGCTATCATTAACATCTTTCAGAATTTCTTCTAATGGCTCAGGGCAGTATGGTGCTAATTTAGGCAATTTTGATGACAGATAGCTGGGTTTAACCTGGCTTTGAACTGGATATTTTTCAATGTTGTTGTAATAGTTAACGATGAAATCGATCACCATTTTCGACTCATCTGTAAAGGTGTTGGGGTCTAAGGGGGAGGAGAATGTATTTGTAGAGAGACTATCCATTTTACAAAGATTTGGTTTTGTAGAGATATAGTCAAGAAGATAGAATATGGAGGGAGAGTGTTGCTTTAGGAATGGTGGCCTCTAACATTGAGAAAATGGGGTATTTATAGCAACGAAAATGCAAGATGACATGAGGTTCAAAACAATTTGACAGCTCGAAAGGTTTTAAATTCAAAATTCAATGGAAATCAAATTAACTTAAAGCAAAACAAAAAAAGAGAACGTAAATGATAAGTACAGTATTGCTCGGTGTGACACTTGAATTTGTGTAGCATCTAATATAGTGTTTGGCTGTCTCGTCTATCATAATTATTAAACATAGAATTTATAAAAAATTGAGAAATATTGTATATGAAATAAAAAAAAATTTATAATCGATTTTTAGATAAAAAAATTTTATTTAAATAATGTATAAAAAGTAAATAAATAAACATAGAATAATTTTTTTATAGATATTGTATTATACTTTATAAATGAAAGTATTTTTATTGTTCTAAAAAAATTGAATTATGCTGGATTTTTTTTGGGGACAATTTGTGGTTATTGTAAAGCCACGTTCATTTGATGTACTTGTCTTCTCTAAAAACAACATGTATTTTTAACTTAGAAATCATGGAGTTAGGATTAGTTCAGAGTTGTCTCATATTAAACTTCAGAAATATAGAGTTTTACGTTGAATTTTTGCACATGCAAATAAGAAATTGTATAGGTATAACAAAATAAAATAAACTTTAATGCTCTCTTTAATAATTTAAAACATAAATAAATGAAAAAGAATTTAGAAAGATTAATTAATAAATCCATAAACTAACTATTGGAAAATAACAAATTAAACTAAATAATTTTTATTCATAAACAATAACTTAAAAAACATGTTTTTTTTTTTTTTTGGATAAGCAGCATATATTATTAAAAAGGGAAAAAACCATCTTAAAAAAAGCCCTACCAAAAGGTGTTTGCTAGGTGTAGGTGACTTCAAGTCACCATAAGCTATAATAACTTGAGTTGTAAATATACAATGGAACAGGTTACCGGCTGAAGTAGTAAATTAATAATAATAATTAAAAAAAAAAAATGTGCTACAATTTCTCTCCCTCATTTCATTGTTATCCTTCCCTTCTCTGTCGATTATTCTCAGCAACTCCTCCTTGTGCCCCCTCACATTGAGAGCCTTCTCTTGCTATCATCCCTGCGTCCCTTCCTCCCTGAGTCCCCTTTCTTCTCTATCGGTGTTTCGGGGCATCGCAATCTGCTCCTCTCACCTGCTGCCCCAGCATCAACTCTCACATAGCAGCAGTGTCTTCCTCGGCCCGCCACACTGACCCGCAACTGTTACATAGCGCCATCATCCCTCGGAACTGTCGCCACTCTCACACAGCGCCATCATCCCTCGCATCGCGTCCATCATCTGTCGCAACTGTCCTGGCTGGTATTCATAAAAGGTTAGTTGACTGATTCAAGGGTGAAATTTGAACTTGCTTAGTTTTTAATTGCAACTTTGTCTCGCCCAATAACAGAGAATCCTTTGAACTTGTTTCAACTTGAACCTTGGTTGGTCTTAATGGGAATTTAGTCCAAAAAGAAGTCTCTTCCACGGGAACAACATGAGCAGCTTTTATTTCTCTTTACCGAGAAGCCCAGTTTAAGAGTGAAGATCGAAGACAAACCCACCTTGTTGCTATGTACGATGGAGGATTTGGGTCCTTCTGTTTAGAAAAAAGTTCTGATCATGTAAGTGGAAGACTAAACTTTATTTTCTTGCTCTATTTGAGAAGAACTTGATATTAGATTCATGCAATGAAGGCTTGGGTATGAGTGTTGATTAGGAAGAATTATCAAGTTGCATGTAAGATGAATTGTGTGTGTGAGAGAGTGAGAGAGAAATAATTGAAAAAAAGATTATTTATTAATTCGTAACTTTAATTTTATATGACACAATTTTAATAAAAAATTTATTAAAATTGAATGAATTAATTCTTGATAATTTATTATATTATTATTTTTTTATATAATTAAAATTTTAAACATTCAATAAAATTAATTTAAATTTTAGTTTTTTATTTAAAATTTTTATCTTTTATATTTTTTTAATTTTTTATATATAAATAATTTAAAATATTTAAAATTTACTTTTTTCTAATTTTCTATTCAAAATAATTTGACTTCCTATTTAAAATTTTAATTTTTAAGTTTTTCTAATTTTTTATTTAAAAGTAATTTAGAACTTTTACTTTCTAGTTTTTTCTAGTTTCTTATTCAAAATATTTTTTCATATAATCTTGAATTCCTGTTAAAATTTAGGTTTTTTAATTTTAATTTAGAATTTTTTGTATTATTCCAGCTGACTTTTCTAATTTTTTATTTAAAAATATTTTTTGATATAATAATTTTCGATAATATAATATAAAATAATAATATATGTTTGTATTATATACCATTATTTGATAAGTAGCAACAATAATTTAAAATTTTGAGAGTAAAATTAATAATATATTTTGATATTAATTCTATTTATATTTATTGTTAATAACCTAAAAGTCTCAGCAATCATGAATGCTCGACGACTATAGGTTAAAAATAACCAGACAATGCAAACATAAAAAGTTACCGACAAGAGAATTCTTAGCAACTTTGGCTTCATGCATCATGCAAAGCTCTCAAAGTCTCGCCAAGATAAGTGTTGAAAGAACATTCTGGTTACAACCAAGGTTTCATGATCTTACTTTGGAATCAAAAGGCTAGCCTTATCACAAAAAAAAAAGAAAAGAACAATTTATCTACGAAAATTTTCATAGATAAATTGTCAAATTTTATAGGTAAATTAATTTACTTATGGATTGCTTACAAATTTTAACCATAAGCAATGAGATAGTCGTAAATTTTACCAATGAAAATTTTCTGTAAGCAAAATTTTCCTACAAATAACCTAAAAAAATTTTCATATGTAAATTTTACCAACGAAAATTTTCATAGGTAAATAAAAATGATCTGTAGTCAATTTTTTAAAAAATATTGAGAGAATTTTCTGTAGGCAAATATTTAACTGCAAAAACATTACGTAGGTAATTTCATAGGTAACTATTTACCTACGGAATATTTTTTAAGTAAATCTTAAGTAAATATTTTTCAAATGGAATTTATCCTAAGTAAATCTATAGGTAAATATTTACCTATAAAATTTAAATTGATCTTGTTTTAATTATTATTATGATTCATATATTTAGTAATATTGTAAATCTGATAAAATTGAATAACTTGATAGAAAAGATATATATATATATATATGTTATTACATAAACATAATGTTATTATTATTATGATTTATCTAGTGTACATTAAAAAAAAGATCCTAAAATTTTTTTATTTCTATAGGTAGAGTGATTCCTAAAAAGAAAACATTTGAAATTTGTAGAAGATAGCCTACTCTTCATGGACACTTGTTGCTTGGCACCTTCTTTTTCTGTATCAGCTTCTTTTTCTGAATTACCTTCCTTCTCTGAACCTCCTTCATCCTGGAGGAGCATAAAGAGACAAAACAAATAATTAAACTAACAATCCCAGATTAACAAATCAAAACAATTTCCAACAGAACCATTAAGGGAATCTCACATCTCCGTTGTTAACTTCCAAGGCCTTGTTTATCTGGGGAAAAAAGAAGAAGAAGAAGAAGAAGAAGAACAGTATGCTTCCAACAGAATCATTAAGGGAATCTCAACAAGATCAAATTTATCCCTGAAACAAAAACAGTAACGCATTAGTTTTAATATTACAAGCATATGCATTACTGTAAAAGAAAAGAGTCAGAGAAATAAAATTACATGAAAATAAAGAAGGCAGTAGGGGGGAGTTTGGGCTTGTTTGGATTGATACGGGGGATGCATGAAAGCTAATGTGCCCTAGAGTATCTTAAGAAAAAAAAAATATTTAAGAGATGAAAGTTGAAATTACATGTACAACTATTTTTATCCTCTCCAAAACACAGATATGCATTGTTAGAAAAATATGTACTCAAGGCAATGTGCTAAAATAAAATTTTCTCCATTCGTTAGAAAAATCATCAGAAAAACTGTATGTAAGTTCTTCATATTTTAGCGACCTATTTCCGCCCTTAATTTGTAGTTAAATTATTTTTTGTAGGTAATTTATCAGTAATTCATAGGGAATAACTTTCGAAAAAATTTTGTAAGTGTCTTGTAGGTAATTACCATTTTAAAAAAATTCGTAGATTTTCTATAAGAAATTACCTAACAAAAA
The DNA here is from genome assembly GCA_949677035.1 of Omphalea diandra. NCBI lineage: Eukaryota > Viridiplantae > Streptophyta > Magnoliopsida > Malpighiales > Euphorbiaceae > Omphalea > Omphalea diandra. Next base: position 16,707 of record CATIWR010051924.1, on the reverse strand, counting down.
AATTTGCTAAGCAAATTTTGTAAGTATTTTACTATTTTCTTGTGGTGTATCCTTAGTAAAGTGAATGGTTTTTTAAGGATCTAATTGGCTTTGTCAACTTCATTATTTACGTTCTTTGAAGAAAAAACACCGTAGTATTTATTCTTTCTTATCAATTTTGTCACATAATCAGTATATATATATATATATATATGAAACTGTATTACATAATTTTTTGTCATATGTCAAGTAATTATTTTATTTCATTAACTTTTAAACTGTCACATCAATTCCGCACCCACATTACGAACAAAATGGGACCACTAGCGTTTATATGTACCGATGATACACAAGCAAATATGGGTTAGATCTAACCACATCCAAAGTTTGGTTCGATTTCCGTCACTCTAATGAGTCAGCACAGATTGGCTTACACTAAAACCCATAAGGTTATGGGCCAGTGTAATTCGACCCATTCAATTCTAAACAGGAATATTAACTCTTACCGAGAAAAAAAAAATACTCACAAAAAAACAATCACAAAATAAAAAAAGTTCAAGCAATAAGCAAACAAGTATTTATAATTACTATATAAAGAGCATTATCAAGTTACAGACACTCTCTCTCTTTTCTCTCAGACACTACAAACACACACTCTCTCTCCCTCTCTCACATTGCAAACACTCATTCTCTCTTTCTCTTTTTCTGGAAGCATATCTCTAACTTAAGTATCAGAATAGACTTTCAACAATCAAATCGAACCCCTTCTCACATCTGTTATCTTGTAAGATTCTAGCCAAAGTTACCTGAGCAAATTACTTTATATCAACTCAAACAATCCAAACCAACTATTGTATAAATCTCACAACATTATATACTAATATTAGAAAATAAAGAGTTAGAGATATCTTATTTATATTACTTTCAATGTTTTAAAATCAGACTGGTTAGTGAATCAGATCAGCTGACTGATTTGTGATTCGACTAGTCCTAATCTAGTTTAATTGATTAAATAATAAATAAAATTTAAAAATATTATTAAAATAATTTTTAAAAATTAAAAAAATATAAAATATATTTATAATAGTTAAAATATGAAATTACCTTGAAAATCGAACTAGACCTACTAGAACCAATACTTGTCTGATTTTTAGTTTTACTAATCTTGTTCGGTTTTCAAAACACTTTTACCTTTTTTTTTACCTTCTTTTTACTATAGTGACGTATGATATTATTGTTATATTATTCAATTGTAAGAAAAATTTTATTGAATACCTAAATTTATTTTATCAATTATATTTTAAATAGTCACATATACTATAATAAGAAAAAAGTAAAGAAAAAATAATATAAAAAAATATTTAGCACTTTGTTTAAAGAGTCAAAAGTAAAGAAAAAATAATATAAAAAAATATTTAGCACTCTGTTTAAAGAGTCAATCTCATATTGAAAAAATATTTTCACTGATTACTTTTAACACCAAATGTATAATGACATGTAAATACTTTTTTATTTTTATATTTTATCTTTTTTTTTTTTAAGTATCAGACTTACTTTTTACATCTATATTTAACTATTCTATTAACTTAGTCTAATGCATCTTACATGTCTATGGAAAATTAATACAAACATAGGTCATGTCTACAAGAGATTATGAGGGACATTATTTTGCTATTGACTATAAATACAAATTGTGTGAAATCGATGGTAATGAAAGTATTGAAATATATCCCATGGATATAGTTCTTATGAAAAGATAAACTACATAAATTTTGTGGTCTTTGTATGCAATTGTCGTCCAATTATAGTTACTATTTCTTTGCTTTTGCCAAGTTAATTGAGGGTGTCAAAGTGTATACTATTATTAGAGAATGAAAAGGGAAATAATTTCATTAACCAAAAATATATATTTTCTAGGTGTAAAAAGTGAAGTTACTATAATCAGTCTTGAATCACACTATCAAGACTTGTGATTACTATAGGATAAGGAGAAATTTTATCTAATTCAATCCATGATAGACCATATGAGGGGAGTTCCATATGCAAATGGACTTCAATTCTTGTGTCTTGATCAAGGAACGACTCAGTTCAGCAAAAACTTTCCAGTAGGATCAATTTAGACCTTCTGAACATAGGTCTCAATTCAATTCAGAATGCTACCATCATTTCTTCACAAAACATTTACGCCATCAACAATTTTTATGGAGAAAAACTATTCGCTATGAAATTCTTGGATAAACGTATATCATTTTGATTTGCCTCAATTTTGATACATGTATGCCATACGCTAGGTACAGATTAATATGTTTATGGATTCAATAAGAATCCTACAAATCATGAACAAAATCATGGAAGTGATGCTACAATATATGTTGCAACTTCATAAAGTAAATATCACATGTTTGTGCCCATGTATTAGCAATTTAGAATTCAGTCACCAGTAAAATAAATGAATAAAAAAGAGACTGCACATAACACACTTTATTACCAGAAAATGTTTACATATCCAACCTACATTGGTTAGAGATTTAAATTCTTTAGGGGAATTATGAAACTTAAATTTAGTCAGTTATCACACAAAAAATCATAAGACAAAACGACAATGTCAAATGCCAATATCTACCATGGTTGCTCTCCAAAATATGTACACAAGAAATCACTTAAACCAGAAACAGAACTATTAAATATCCAACCTTTCAATTTCATCATTGATCTCATTTTCTGAGCTGAACTCTCCTCTAGAGAAGATATTCATGAAGGTCTTGGTGGCTTGGCCAACAGCACGGGAAGTCTTCTTTGCAGCCCCGGCAACAACAGGTTCCAGAGAGATGATAGGCAAACTGGCCCTCTCTTGAATCATTGCTACATGACAAATAACAGCCGCAAAAGTTACTCCTAGCAAAGAGCAAATAACATAATTCAAAAACAAGTTGATGGAAAGCAAAGCTTACACATGGTACGTTGATGAGCAAGGGTTCCAATCTGTCGTATCCCAGCTTCTGCTGCTTGAACAGCTTGTGCTGATTTGTTGACTCCATCAGCTATCTCATGGCTAAGTGTCAAGTCATTCAAGCATATTATTGTATACAATAATATCAGTGACTATTGCAATTGGGTTCTTACAGCTACTACTATTAGTTGTGGTTTTCTCTGCAAATGAAAAATAGTTACAATATTGCTCTGATGAGACAGGATCACAGTGCAATAAAGTAAGAGTTTTTATTTTGTTATTTCCTTTCCATGGCAACTACAGCAAATCTTATCAGTCCTCACTTATACTACAAGGTCAGGAAAAGCAAGCTTTTTCTTGCAAGAACGTTTATAATTTGTGTAAGTACGTAGACTACAGCAACATAGCAACTGATCCAAGGAGGAAGCAGGGCCCCTCCCACAAATAACATGGGTCTGCCTTCTTGCCCAGCAATTTTTATTTTGTGTGGGTAGCTAGAGCAGTCCAACAACTGACCCAAGAACAAAGGGATCCGGAGAAGAAAAACAGAGAGAGAGTCTACTAAAATTAACTATAAGCAGCGAAGTAAAAAATATGTACAGAACTGTCACCTCAAATCACTTAATTCCAATGTAAGATCACTGATTTCCATGCCAGAAAGCCTAATTGCAGCCATCGTACTAGGGAGTTCCTCACGAGCTGTATCTGCTAACTTTGAAAGAGATCTTGCAGCTCTCCCCATTGCCTAACAAACAGGTAAGAAAATGCATAAAGAAGAAATCCATATTTGCAACCAAAAAAAAAAAAAACCCCTCATCATTCAGCGCATAAGAAGGATAAGATGATTTATGTAATAGAATCTTCCACAAACAGGAATATCCACAATAACTGCAACTTTTAAATGATACGATAGATAAGAATAAAGATTGCAATACAAAAATGGTAACAGGACTAAAGTAAGGACAAACTTTAATGGGGCGAACCCAATATTGAAACAGAACTAAAATCTGTGTGCTTGCGACAAAAATGGTGACTTTTCTACCATTGCCAGAGAAAATTGAATGAGAACAATGGAAACAGACTAGGGAATACAAACGGACAGTGAAATGACCAGAGCATAAAGCACTCATAACAGGAGAAATCTCAGAACGTAGAAAAAAAAAGACTGTAGTTAGCATTTCAAAATTTGGACGTGCTCAACTATGCATTAAAGCTTGTCCATGCAAGTTTCCCAATTAAAAGTTGATAATATTATTGGATGCTTTAGCCCCTGCATGAAAAACCACTAAAGTGATAAATATCAAATTCTGTGATCCAAAAATTCAAATTGATAACAATCTTTGATGATACAGATCCCAAGTTTTCTCAAGTCCGCAAGTAAGAAATCTGAGAAATTAATCATACAATACAGGGATTGATGTCATGAGATGGCAATCATGCTGTATAAGAACAAACGTATTCTACACAAGTTTTGTAAAACCTATTGCTGGCATTAACAATTATAATGCATTCAAGCCAAGAAATAAGCAACTATGAGAAAATGAACTCAAATCTAGCAAAAAATTCTAAATTTGATGTAAACAAGATTTCAGAGGTCCTCAATAAGTTTGTAATGTCATATGACTTACATAAAGTGTTGGAATGGCAGCAACAACGAGGCTTGTAAATGCTATAGAAGTCTGCAGACAGCCAGCCAAAGTAACTCATGTTTATCAGCAACAGACCAAGTTATTATAAAGCTCACTCTCAACAAAGTAATAAACCATATAGTGAAAAAAAGTTAAGAGCTTTTCTATTAAAGAAATAACAATTTTCTTCCTTTCTTGTTACAGCATACATAACATCTATGACATATGACAAGAAATTCCAATTTAGTTCAAAAGCCATCAAGTAATTCACAATTTCATGGCCAAAAACTAAAGATTTAGCTATGACCCAAATTAACAAAAATCTACAAAGCAGCTAACTTTGTGATGATAAAAAAAATTTAAAGTTCTTTCAAAACCCAGAAAGAGAAATAAGAGAAAGTAACTTTATACCATGCAAGCGATAAATGACAAGAGAAAGAAGGTTCGGTCACTGAAACTAAGCTTAGACAACGGCTGAATAAAGTAAGGAACAATTGGATTTCCTGTTTGCACATTCAAATTCCTCTGCAATTCCTCTTCTTCACCAAGAATTTCATCTGAATTCCCACCCAATTTGCGTGTGGAACGTAATGGTAGCTCGTTAGTGGGATTAGACTGTTTAGTGGGATTTGAAAAGCAGATAGGAAAGAAACGAGAAGGTTTGAAAGATTGGCGCGTTAAGAAGAAAGAATAATTGGAGAGTGGATTTGAGGGTCCGGGAAAGGGAATTGGATTCCTTGGGGTTATGGAATTGGAAGCTCGAAAGGAATTGGCGGTTATGATATTGAGTTTCATGGTGGAAGCAACGGACACAGAGGAAGGGCTAGTTTTGAGATGAAATCCTTTATACATATGGAGCAAGAGAGGAGAGCTTACGCGCGGCACTTCGCCTTATCATAGAGCTTGCCACGTAATATGAAATTTATTGGGATTATTTATAATAATACATAAGTTTCTCTTTCTAATATTTAGAAAAAAAATATCTTGTTTGTATTATTTATAATACATTAACGTTTAGTATTTATCATATAACATAAAAAAAATTAATTAGAACTTAATATTTAATATTGTAATTTATTGAATATTTATATTACATGATTAATATATAACATACTTATATAATACAATGCAATAAATATATTAAAAGCTAAATATGTAAATGCATAATTTTTTTTCTTAATAAAATTTAATAACCATATAATATATGAAATTTTTTACTTTTAAATTTTTATTTTCATACATGATGTTGTGTTAATATATTAAGTAATAAATTTTATAAATAAACATTTTGAAAATAAATAAAAAACTCTCTTATTAAAAAATGTATATGAAATATTAAAATACTGATATTAAAATTATTTATATTTGATAAAGTGTGAAATTATTTTACAATAATTTTGTTATTATATTTTGAAAATAATTTTTTTGTACATAGAAGAGCAAAATTTTAGAAAGAGATTATGACAAAAAAAAATTACATTACAGCAAAAAAAAAAAATGAAGTGAAAAAACTAGCTAAATTAGATTTTAAATTTTATGGCAGAAACTTTAATATTTAATTAAAATTTTTTAATAGTTTTATTAATAAATTAAAGAATTATTAAGAGTATATTATAATTTTATTCTTTTATTTTCATATTTCTTTATTTTTCTCAGTTTAAGCTCTTAAAAGATCGAATTTGAACAAATATACTATTTTTTAAAATTCTTTCAGCTTAAGTATCATCTTGAGAAAATATTACATTTAAACAATTGAATTATATAAAATAAAAATAAACTGATTATTAAAAATATGTCTTTTATTTAATGATTTTGATCAACTAAATTTTTAATATAATTTATTTTACTATTTATCAAACAATGATTAGATATTTTCAATTAAAAAAAATGATATTTCAAAAATTAAACAAAATATGCGCAAAATACTAGTTAGAAAGTAGCATTAATTTCTTCATTTATTTGTCTAAAGGAGAACCCTTTTTCTTTTGTGTTGTCCCAACCTGCCAAATCCTCTTGCTTTTTGTATTAAAAAATAATTATTATAGTTTTTAACCATATATAATCTATTATTCCTCTTTCTTTTTTAAAAAAAACTATTATTAGTTTTTAATCATATATAATCTATTATTATTTTATTTGCTAATAAAGCTTTTATTAATTTGTAAGTCTTAAATTAATATAATCGCAAAAATAAATCAAAATGGTTAGAACAAATTTGATTCTTCTTCTCAAAATTTTATTAAACTAATATGAAGATGCATTTTACAATCATTCAAAGGAATTTCCATTTTTCAGTACCACAGAGTCTAAACCAAACCAGCAACAACCCAACTTTCTTACTCGAAATTTATCACACTAGCCAAGAGTTAGAGCTGTATGATCATGATACAGAAAGGCTACAGCATAATGGCAAAATAGTATGGAATTAAGCAAAGAAAGCAAATCACACTTTAATAACACCTGTCTTGTTCAAAATCTCTCCCCATTCAAACACACTTCATTCACATAATGATATTTCAAGAGCACACGCTATTTACAGAGGGTAGGAGAGAGAAAGTAGGGCATAATTGATGACACGTTGTTCATGTCAAGAAACGTTCACAGCATAAGAAGTGCTCCCATATCAATTTTAAGCTGCCTTCGAGCATAGTAGAGACTGAATTACTTTCTGCTCTTCGCTCCTGAAAATTGAATGAGATGAAGCTGTTAATAAAGAATGACCCTTTACCAAATGAAGAGAAAAACTTACTTAAAACATAGATGTTACTCGTAACTCCATAAAGGTCATCAAGAAATAATAATTTAGGCAGCATGACACATACGTAGAATGATGAAACTCACTGAAGCACAACTAAACCAATAACTTCTTTGAATCTAATTAAGTTGACGTTGAATACATCAAAGCAAGCAAAAACAAATGTATATAATATATAATGTTTTTAACTATTAAACAAGAACCAAAACCAAAAATAGCGTGGAAACTTTGGGAAAAGCCAAAACCAATAGCACTAGTGAAACTCTAAGATCATAGGCCATAAACATTTCTGTATCAGGCTAAATAAGCTTAAGGTTCATTTAGGTAGGTGTGCCTTTAAAGTGATTATGGTTATAAAAAAAGTCAACATGATGTCAAATGCAAATTCATTTTTAATGAACACCTATCCAATTCAAACTGAATGAAATGAACTCACCAGCAATTCTGAAACTATTCCTTTCAACTTCAGATAAGTTTCCCTTGTAGATTCCCCAGTTCCACTCGTAAAATCAAATCGATCAGCATGTCTTACTTTCAGCCTAAGGGATGGACTACTGTAAGCTTTAGTTGTTCCGTGCCAAACTCCAACTACAGTGTATCTATTTCCAGAAGCTGACTCCCCCAGGCGCCATCTCAACCCACCCTTCACGTCTGAATCCAAGACCGCAGAATTAATCAAATCTCTTATGCTATTCATCTCATCATCCTGCAACAACACATTGGTCTAAGTCACTCTCAGAAGAAAAAATTTGAACTAAAACTCCATAATATGACAAATACAAACTAATCACAGTTTCTTTTAGTTTTACTGATTTAGTTACCATGGAATTAATATCTGAACAGTGAACCTCTGCATATTATGGGGACTAAAACTTGTGTCATATCAAACAACACTTTATGTGTCAGAAATTTCATGTTGTACATAGAAAAAACCTCTCTGAAAAAATAAGATGAATGCTCTTCCATCCAACTTTCTCCTGCATGAGAGAAGTACATTTGGGTATATGCTTTTAATCTTCACAAGTTACTTGACAATTTTTGAGCCAATCTCACTAGTTCAAGCCCATTTAGAGCTTGTCTTACACGATTTCTCTCCTAGAAAGTTGTTGCATAAAACAGAACTCTAGGACTAAGATTTCTCCCTCCTTCCATCTAGCTGGAATTATTTTATAATTCTTTAAAACAGAAGGTGCTGAATGGAGTATGATTAAGGTGGTCATTGAGAAAAATATAGTCATAAAGTACTCTCTTTTTTAAGTTAAAACCTCGCAAATTGCTGCCAGTGTGTGTGGGAACACACTTCCATCAGTGTCTAGCACCCAGATGGTGCAATGCTATTGTATATGTCAGCAAGGCAGATTAACTTACAGTAAGAGTGATTAAGATCCTCTTGGCGCATAGCATTAGCCTCAGGTCCAGATTCTTATCAAGGCACGATATGTCTGTGACCATCTGGCGTACTTGGTTTAATTCAACCTACAAGTAAAATGCTTATATCATAATGACGCCCCCCATAAACAAGCAAAATAAACTGAATAAATGACATAGTGTGTAAAGGAAAAGGATAAATTAAAATCAGCTAAATGACATATAAAAAAATACAAATATTTTCGATTTTTTATCCAAACCTTCCAAAATAACCAATTATACTCAAAATTGCTCAAACTTGTGTTAATTGTACCATGGTCAAAATTGAGATAAGGTGTTTATCTCATTTCCTAAAATTATTATCATTAAAAACATTACATCAACCTATATTCAGCTCAAATTTGAAAGAAAAGTGTAAGATTAATATTTTAATTGATAATAAAATTTTAAATAACTTGTAAAAAATTAAAAATAGCTTATTTTCTTTTTTTTTTTTTTTCTATATTTGAAATTTCAATTGATTCTGGGACTCAACTACTTTTGTAACATGCATAATAGTCATAGAAGAGTAATTTTAACAAATGATATAAGTGTTTCATCCCAAATTTGACCATGGGTACATTCAACACAAATTTGGTCAATTTTAGGTATAACTAGCTATTTTGCGAGGTTTGCGCACAACAGAGAAAAATTGAAAAGGTTTAGGTTTTTTTGTCATTCAGCCATTAAAGTCAGAAGACGCCCACAAGTTATACTAATGTCATTAACAGTGACATATTTTGCAACTGCCATATAGGGACACGACTCTTACAAATAGAAACTTGCCTTGTAGAGTAGAAGTTTTTTATCTGCCTGTACACTGCACTTGCACAATACAGTCGAATTTGGTCTTGTGTTGTCAAACAACTACACAAGGAAACAAAATTCAAGTCAATAACAAACTGAATCAAAATTATAATAACAGCAGCACAAAGAAGAGGCATGTGGTAAAACAAATACCTTTACACTGTAAATATCCTTTTCCCCTTCAAAATCAACTCCAATTTTTGGGACAACTCCATCTATAATATTTCCCATATATGAAGAAGGAAGATTTGTATAAAGTGATCTTTTCGAAAGTCTCAATATGGTTTCGTCAACATGATTTTTGTCAACACATCCGAGTCTTACTGAAGGGCTCCTGCATTATATAAATAGATATAACTTTTTCTTAGGCATCTGTTAGTATAACTGATTGATGAGACGTATATCTTATGCATTAGAGGAACTACCATGAATTTGATGTTATGTAGGCATTCCTAGATCTTTAACATTAACATACCACTATTAGTAAAGTAGAAACAAAATTTTGCTACATCCCTGGCTCTTCAGAAGTTCCTCATGCGAAAACAATATGAAGCGAGGCACAAGCATCAGATAGGCGTAGCTTAGGCCACTCAGGCAACTTAACATAAGACAAGCTTGTTTTGAACAGCAACAAAGATTCTTATGTTCAACTTCAATCCTTTCCAAAAGCACCACAAGATGGAGATGTAACCTATTCTGTAAGAGACCTTAACACTGTGCTCCGGGATTCAACTCATTTAAATACCAAAACACTGTAGGAGACTTCTATACCAAACTGAAATTACCTGAGAAAGAAGTTTAAAAAGGTTTGGAACATTTTAATGCAAAAGGTATAGGCGCATATTACATGTACTGTCCAGATGGCTTTAGCAGGTACTCTGCCCACTCCTAGGAAAAGATCTAAGGTAACACTAGAAAACTCCTCACATCCTGTATACCGTGAAACCCTGCTGTGATACAAGCTAGCACTTTGAAGAAGCACAGCAAATAAAGCAATCAGAAAATTCAGGGACTCACAATGTAAGCAGCCAATTACTGCTCCATCCTTGCTGGTCAACGTTGAGTGCATAGGGAAGTTGAAAATCAACAATAGCCAGTCACTGCAAAATAATTTTACTCCAAAATATCAAATGACATGAGCCATTATGCAAAAATAAGAACGCATGACCATGCCCAACCCAAGCCTATAAGGAATAACACAATTTCAAAACGGTAATTAAGTGTGATAATATTTAAGAGTCCAGGATTGTTGTTGGATTCTATGCAGAATAACAATAATTCATCAGAATCAACAAAAAGTGCTCATCAAAAAGAAACTTAACGGAATTCATTGCCTATATCAAAAACAAATTTTACGATCCAGGATTGTTGTTGGATTCTATGCAGAATAACAATAATTCATAAGTGCTCATCAAAAAGAAATTTACCAGAATCCATTGCCTATATCAATTGCACTCAACCAGAACCTTTGTTCTTGAGAAACAGAGCTCACACTTGGTCCACTCAGCTATTTAGGCTACAAAGTGACATTATAACATACTTGATGATCTAGATTTTGAAAGCTGCTAAAAACTTGTCCTGACTGTTATGTGAATGTAATTTCTAATCTCCTGGAAGATAGAAGGCTAAAAGTTATGTTATACTAACTGGACAGGTTTCTTTGTGGCCATAAATTCCACAACATGCATACCCAAGAACTGCAAAATAAATAAATGAACTAAAAACGAAAAATGGGGAATTATCGATTTTTCATTTTTATGTTTAACAAATACAATCTAAAATGCAATATCCAGGCTAGCAAAAAAAGATTAACAATCAAAGTTGGATCCCTTACCCATGAAAAAGAACTTTACCAAATCTAGCTACCAATGTTGGCTTTACTTTTTCCAAGCCCTGAGAGTCCATTTCATTCCTCAAAATTTCAAAAGAAGACAGTAGATCTTGTTGCACTTTTCCAGCTACAATTACCCATGGACTTCTGAAATCATTCTCCCCCAGTTCATTATTCTCTACAATATCAAAATTTTAACCAAAAAGAAGAGTCAATGTTTACATCACTTGGTTATTGGTTCACACTTCAAGCGATAAACCCAGAACATAAACAATAACAATTCCAAAATGGATAGATTACCAACCTTCAGTTATTGGACCGTTCACCAAGATTAGAGGTATTTCTCCTGATCTGTGCTCAACAGATTCCAAGGAAACTGGCTCAAGACAAGTGTAAGAAGGAAACTGGCCATTATTGGTCAAACCAACAGCAAACCATCTAGATATGGCACGATCAGCATATACAATCTTTCCACTCCTATCTTTGTTAGAATCGGGTGATTTCAAACTTATATTTTTCTTAAAGAGAGGAACAAACAACTCTGGAATTGGTGATTGCCTCCCCTTGTCCTTTGAATGCCTCTTGTGTGGAGGGATATAAGCCATTGTATTAATAGTATTTGTGTTTGACCTGAAAACCTAAGAGGAGACGTTATTGCACAAGGAGGAACTCAACAATAGAGAATAACAACACAAAATCAAACCTTCAATCACAGGCCTCCATTTTACAATTCAAACAACATATAGTTCCACATAGAGCATGTTTGGCCATGCTATTGCACATAGCTAGAGCTGTTAGATAAAAACTATAAGATTTTTAACTTTTCAAGGTATGTTACCTAATCATGGAAGTAGTTTAATTATTTTGTCAATGTAATTAAATAATTATTTGCAAAAGCTTCAAATATGATGTTCTTTCAAAATCAACTTTTGGCTTCCAAAAAAATTTCCAAAATCTATCATCTAGTGTCTAGAAGGATTCATTTAATTTTCTGTCCAAAAGTTGCTACTAGCAATGGCAATGCTTATCAAGCCTTTAGTGATTAAAAAGAACAAAAAGTGTGCCTGCATTCTGAAAATGGAACTAAAAAAGAAATTTCCTTCAATGTTTTTGTCCTAATTCAATATAACAAGCAATAACCAGTCAAGTTTACGATAATTACAATTAAATTCTGCGATTTTGACGACCAGAGACAATAATAATAACACTACTATTTTTTTTTAAAAAAAAAATCATCTTGCTGTGTTTAAACACTCTAATTCCAAAAGAAAGTGAAAAATCCACATAAATGAATATTATCATCATCATGATTTTGTTGCATGGTACTTTAGTTTTCCAGAACTGAAAGTGAAGCTCAGAAAAGAGAAAGCTTAAATTGTAAGAGAAACATAACAATACCTGATAGTTCAAAATCCGCCTTGATTAAAGGTGGCCCCTTTCTGCACTTGTTGCAATAGACCCAGATGGGTTTTGTGTCTATATATAAGACTGCTGCAGAATGCCTAATTAACTAAGCTACTTCGTTAGCAAGCGGTTTCATCGACTTCGCAAGGATGGTGTTGTTCAAAAATTGCTATGCTATGCTATGCCTATGCATGATTCTGCTTTTAACTAACTAAGCTACTTCGTTAGCAAGGGAATTCATCGACTTCGCGAGGAAGGTGGTATTCAAAAATTCCCATGCTGTCCCTATGCATGATTCTGTTGTTCCTTTTCTAAAAAAATAAATCTACCTTTTCTTTTAATTGACGAAGTAAAAATGATTCTGCTTTTTTTTTTTTTAAGGCAGAATGACATTACTTTTGAGAAGTAGGATATTATATCACATATATTTAATATGTAGTTTTTAAAAAAAGAAAAAGAAATACATATGAGTAATTATTTTTTAATTGAATAATCATTTTAATAAAAATTATTAATAATTATTTTTTATAATTCCTTAATTTTACATCCTAATATTTTTTTTTAATTTTTAAATATTTTAAATCGATATTTTGAATTTATTCGTGGATCACGTCAATTCAAATTAACTTATTAATCAGATTAGAATCTAGTTGAATTTGATTTAAAATTCTTTTAATTGAATCAAATCAGAATATGTTATATTTATTGAAGGACAATCATCATTTGCAATATCTTATAAATTACAACCCAATTTGTTGAAATATGTTTTAAATTTCAGCCTAACTTAATGATCCTTCTAAGTAGAGAGATAAATTTTGAAGTTTTGTCTATTTGAAATTACTTATCATTTATTTAAACTTTTGTTAAATTCAAAATAATTTGAATTGAATTATTTGAAATTCAAAGATGAAATATGAATATAATATGAAAAATGATTCATTAATATTTGATGAAATGATTCAAACTTGATTTAATTTAAACTAAGGGACTATAGAAGTCTTATATGAGGAGGAGCTCTATTAGTTCGGAAGTCTAGAAGTGAGTGGATTGTATTAGAGGATCGGAATACTTCCTTCTTTCATACATAGACCATTCAGCAACAGAAGGCTAATATGATCGTTATGCTTAAAGACTAGAATGGGGTTTGGATCAGTTATTCAAATAAAGACTAAACCCTATTAAGAGTATGTTCCCCCCCACCCCCAGTTCAGCAAGAAAAGCTTGATGATTTGGGAAAGTCAGTATCTAATAATGATGAAGTGTACACAGCGCTAAGGGGAATGAAGCCTTGGAAAGCTTCAGGGGTGGATAGGATACATGCAATCTTCTATCAATCCTAATGGTCAATAGTTGGTGACTCGATATGTGATTTAATTAAAAAAAAATATCTTTCAGAAAAAAGGATCCCTTCGGAGTTGTATAAATCAAGTTGGGTGCTTATTTCTAAGATTAGTGGTCCTGAAATTAATCCGTGCACCGTTCTTTATAAGTTGACAACGTAGATTATGGTCAATCATATTAAAGATCTGATGCCCTCACTTGTCGGCGCCACTCAATCAAGTTTTATGATGAAAAGGAAAATTAGCGACAATATTATTATCACTCGAGGCTGTACATTCTGTGAGATATAAAATAGGAAAAATTGGTTTCATATCAATTAAAATTGATCTTGAGAAAGCTTACGACATGATTCGGTGGGACCTTTTGTTTGAAACCTTGTTAGATGTTGGCTTCTTAGCCATGTTGTTGAGATAATTATGCAATATGTTACGATGCAAGTTTCATGGACTGGTACTTTGTCAAATGAGTTTCCTCCCTCTCGAGGTACCAAATAGGAGTGACCCCTTTTCTCCTTGCTTCTTTGTTTTATGCACGGAAAGAGAAGCCCACGATATTCATAAAACTGTGAGTCAAGGTTTGTGGAAATCGATTTGGCTCAGTAGGGAAGGACCTAAACTTACCAACCTCTTTTTTACGGATGATTTGGTTTTATTTGCAGAGGCATCCACGGATCAGGCAAATTAAAGGGGTGCTGGATGATTTCTGAGCTTGCTCGAGCACGAAGGTTAGTGTAGGGAAGACTAGAATTTTTAGCTCCAAAAACATGACTCCTAACAAAATTTTGCTTACAACTGAATTGGGGTTTCAATATACTGATGATCTTGTAGGGGATCCCTCTTATACATTCGTGGTCACGAAGTCCACGTACAACCATGTTCTTAAATAGGTGAAGTCTACACTTTCTACTTGGAGTGCTTCCCACCATTTTTTAGCTCATTAAGTTAACAAGAATATCAGTTTTGTCAGCCATTTCATTATACACCATGCAAACGTCTGGGATTCCATTTGGCCTATATGATGAGATTGAGCGTATTTGCAGCAACATCGCATCAGGTCTATCAACAAACAATCACGAGACTTCTTTAGTCCCTTGGAAGGATATCATGTGCCCCAAAAGTAAAGGCGGAGCTAGGGTATGTTGGATATGCAGCTTATGAATAATTGCTTTCATGATGAAATTGGTTAGTGCCCACTAATATTATCTAATTATTTGTAGGTTCAAGTGATGAGAGCTAAACATAAGATAGATGTTAAGAGTGTGAACATTAGTCTATCAAGAAAGGAGTCGCCACTTTAGAAGGGTATATGTCAGACGGGGGATCACTAATTCGGGGTATTGGTTAGAGCTTCAGAAATGATAGGAAAGCACACTTCTGGGCAGATATATACCTCTAGAAAATAAGGTTGTTTGTACCATTCCGGCCCATCTACTGTGAATGGAGAGTAAGGTTGGGGAAGGAATACTCCCTATCTAAGGACCATTGCCTTGCTTGCTATTGCAGCTATTCCAAACCCACAGCCGGATGCTGATTAAGATGAAATCTTTTAGGGGCTTATGAGCTCTACGCAGAAAATAGAATGAAAAGTACTGTTACTGGATCTCAATGGGCTAATCTGGCCCTAATATTGTTGTGCATCGGTTCGGTTTATGTTGACTATGCTAAAAGCCCAAAAAAGTAACTTTCATCATCACTCCAAAATGTCAAAAATGTACCCAAGAGGTCACCTGTTAAAAAGCTAAAAAGTCGATATGATTAAATTTATCAAAAATTGTTTCCCATTGGCAACAATATCACGTGAAAAATCTTCTGAGCGGTTTGGTTGGTCGTGGTTGCCATACTCTATTGCAAGGCAATGCAGGGGCGTCAGAGCAGTCTCTTGACTTTCGCTGTTCTCCTCCCCCCCTGTTGTCAAAGTTTCAGTTTGTCTTGTTGCTTAGTTGGAAGCCAAACGTAGGCTTTACATTAGATGCATATGCCATTTTGCACAAACCCCCACAATACAAAAGGGCGTTTTTTTGGTATGACCAAGTCAAAATAGGATCACCATATACCACTCCCCAAGGCAATGCCCGCATCCCTAACCCATTTTCTTTCCCTCTCTGTTCCTCATTCTCCACTTGGGATCTCATTTTCTCCTGTTTTCTTTGTTTTTTAGAAAAAACAGTAACATGAATCATTTAATTCATATTTTTAATGTTTAACGATTTTGATCTCATTTTCTCCTGTGCCTGTCATTTGATGTATTAGATGATGAGCTCAACAGAATGTTACTTAAAATACAATTGAATTGACTCAATTCTTATTTAGTATACCATAAATAGGGACCTGTTAAGGTAAACTTTCCCATAACAGGAAATGAGAAAGTATGTCAATCAAATGTATTTGTACAAGTATTACACTCACAATTTTAATCAATTTGGAAACTGATATATATATATATATAGAGTCCTTGTATTTGTACAATTATTGCATACATTAGAAATTTGCATGTTAATTGTTTCATTTATCCAGTAATTGTAATTCGTAAATAAGGAATGAATCCTGAAATTCAAATTTCTTAGTTATATTTATTATTTTGATGTTCAAGATATAATGTATCAAAT
>CATIWR010051923.1:0-15835 GCA_949677035.1 Omphalea diandra | reverse complement strand
GCGACCGCGAATTGAGACTATCAAACATTTAATGCAGAATCTGTCAAGTATGTCTCAAAGATTTGATGAGCTATGATCTACAACGTCTCTTTGGTGAAGTTTGGGTATAAATACTCCACCAAACAGTCATGAATAAGGTTGCTAAGAAATTTATTACAAGTAATTAAAACTCTAATCTTTGCTACTCATTTTCTTCAATTTTCTTTATAAAATTATAAGCGTTAGGTGTGAGCATTAAACACTAAGTTGTAAGGTTGTAGTGTGAGCTTGCAAAAACACTTCAAGATAGGTTTAAGTGTGAGTCTAGTAAAACACTTGAGTGAGGTTGTGTGTTAGCCTAAAAACACATTGTTGTAAGATTGTGTGTGAGCCATCAAAACACAAGTTGTACAAGTTGGGTGTGAGCTTGAAAACACCTTAAGATAGTGAAATACCCAATTGATAAATTGAGGAATGGAGGTAGGGTTGATTATACGCGAACCACTATAAATCCTTGTCTCCATTCTACTCATTCTTCTTCCCCTCTTCTTTGTTTTTGAAATTTTTATACACCAATTCAACCCCTCTTCTTGGTGCCAAGAGACAACAAGTGGTATCAGAGCTAGGTTTTCACAAATCAAACTTTCATTGGGTGAAACAAGATCATGGCACAAGAAGCAATCTACTCACACCTAAGGCCATATTTTGATGGAACCGATTATTCTCATTGGAAGTATAGGATGAATATCTATCTTGACATAGATGTGGTGGACCTTTGGGATGTGGTAATCAAAGAATGAAAGTCTCCTACCAAAGTTGTGGATGGCAATGAAGAATTAATCCCAAAGGATGAATGGGTTGAAGCTCACCGGAGGTCAAATGGCAAGAACAAGAGGGCAATGACCATTTTCCTAAGCTCACTTTCTAAAGAAGAGATTGTGAGAGTGCAATATTGTCATACCGCACATGCCATATGGAAGACTCTAGAAAACTATCATGAAAGCACAACTCTAGTGAAGTCAAGCCGTTTGGAGATGTATATCACCGAATGAGAACTCTTCATGATGAAGGACAACGAGAACATCACGGAAACGACCAACCGACTCTTGTCCATTTTCACCAATATGAAGAAGTTTGGAAGAGCACTCACAAATTATGACGCAAACACCAAAATCCTTAAAACTCTTCTACTTGAAAAATTTGAGGCTAGGGTGTGCAGTATTCAAAAGTCCAATCCGGAGATTGGAAAGGTCCCAACCGATGTGCTCATTGGCAAGCTTTTAACTCATGAGTTAGCTATTCAAAAAGATGAGCAAATGAAGAAGCTAAGGGGCCAAAGTGAAAAACCAGAAAAGAGAATCATGGGTCACAAAACTTCAACAAGAGAAAAAGAAGTAGACCTCTCCTTAAGTGAAGAGAATAGTGATAAAGAAGAAGAAAAACTAGTCATGCTCTCAAAAAGAACTAAGGAGTTGATAAGGAGAAGAAAAGAAAGAAGAGTCTTCAAGAAATCTGTCCAAAGTCCAAAAAAAAAGAACAAATGATGTCACATGTTATGAATGTGGCAAATAAGGGCACATGAAGCATGAATGTCCGAAGATAAAGAAGAAGATATGGGACAAAGAAAAGAAGAAAAGCTTCTCCACCACTTAGGATGATGACTCAAGTGAAGAGAAAGAAGAAGAGGAGGCCAACATATGTTTCATGGCACTAGGGGACTCTTCACAAGAGGTAAGTACATCTTCCCACTCCAATTTTGATTATAAGGTAGATGATATAGATGAAGAACTTTTAGAAGTTCTAACTATGAGGTGTGACAAGTATAAGTCACAAGTTAAAACCTATAGGAAGAAGTGCTTCAAACTAGAAGATGAGTACAAGTTTTTAAATGAGTTTGTAATTGAATTGAAGACTTCTAATAAAGAACTAAAGAAATTTGTTGAAAAATTATCTACATCATTTTCTTCCTTAGTCTCACTTAGAAAGGAGAATGACACTGTTAAAGGAGAAGTCATAGAACTTAGAAGCTAAATCTCCAAATTCCATAAAGGAAAAGAGACTTTAGATACTCTTATTGTGTCACAAAGACCACCTTAATTAGGCATGCTCTAGGTTTTAATGGAACACCCTCTACATCTACAACTACATTTGTTAGAGTTTCACAACCTCAAACCTCAAGCATTGAGGTGATTGGGAAGAAAAATACTCCTACCACTAAGCCTCCTAAGCCTAAAGGCAAAAGGAAGGCTCCCCAAGACTCTAGAGCTAAGACTCAAAGAGCCAACCATGCTTATATATACAACAAAAAGCATAACCAACCTCATAGAAAATCCTCTACTCTTACTCATCATACATGCACATGCATGCATTCGCATGACCATGATATGAGAAGGCCTCCTACTTATACTAAATTTATGCATAGGAGAAAGACTAACAAGTCTAATCTCCAATGCCACTATTGCATGAAATATGAGTGTATCAACATATATTGCTTTATTAAGAAGGCTCACCTCAAATTAGAGAACCCTTCAATTTTTAACCCCCTAGGACCCAAGTATGCTTGGGTACCAAAGAAAAGGTGATTGACTCTTGTTTTGTAGGGAAATGTGACTACCACCAAAGCAAGTAATTGACATTTGGATAGTGGTTCCTCAAAGCATATGACCAGAAATAGAAGACTATTCACATCACTTAAAGAGAAAGAAGGTGTAGATGTCACATTTGGTAAAAATGCCAAGTGTAAGGAAATTGGCATTAGTACCATAGGTAAGGATGGTTGTTCATTAATTGATAATGTCTTATTAGTTAGTGGCTTACAACATAATTTGTTGAGTGTAAGTCAATTGTGTGATAAAGGTAATAAGGTCACCTTTGACTCTAGGGAATGCCGAGTCACCACTTTGGTGGATGATGAGGTTATTTTCAAGTGTGAAAGGAAAGACAATACTTACTCAATTGACTTAGACAATTTGGCTAACCAATCTTTCAAGTGTCTCATGTCTTTAAGCAATGAAGCTTGGTTATGACATATAAGACTTAGGCATGCAAGTATAGATCTTCTTCAAAGCCTATTCAAAGGGAAGTTAGTGGAAGGCCTTCCCAAGCTAAAATTCACTAAAGACAAGACATGTGGCCCATGCCAAATAGGGAAGCAACACCAAGCCTCCTACAAATTAAAAAATGTTGTACATACATCTAAACCACTTCAACTTATTCACATGGACTTGATAGGCCCTACTAGGAGTACTAGCTTAGGTGGAACGCATTATGCACTAGTCCTTGTAGATGACTACTCTAGGTTTACTTGAGTATCTTTTCTAGCTCACAAAAATGATTCTTTTAATGCTTTTAAAAGCTTTGCAAAACGAGTTTCAAATGAAAAAAGTTACTTCATAACTTCTATTAGAAGTGACCATGGAAAAAAATTTCAAAATGAATCATTTGAAAATTATTGTTTGGAGAATGAAATTTTTCATAATTTCTCAACTCCTAAAACACTACAACAAAATGAGGTTATAGAGAGGAAAAATAGGACTTTGGTAGAGATGACTAGGACAATGCTCAATGAGTATTCCTTACCAAATTACTTTTAGGCCGAAGCCATCAATACCTCATGTTATATTGCAAATAGAGTTTTTAAAAGACTCATTCTCAATAAAACCTCTTATGAGCTTTGGAATGGTAGAAAACCCAAAATTTCAAACGCAGGACTATTTGGATGTAAGTGCTATATTTTGAACAGCAAGGATAATCTTACGAAATTTGATTCCAAAACCAATGAAGGAATCTTCTTACGCTATTCTACCTCAAGCAAGGCATATAGAGTATTCAATAAAAATTCTATAGTAGTTGAAGACTCTATGAATGTTGTCTTTGATGAATCTAGTAAACTTGATCTTGGGAAAGGTATTTTTGTTGATAATCTTGTAGGTGATCTTGAAAAGCTGGAATTAGAAGAAACTACAAGAATAGATGATAAAGACATAGAGAAAAGTGAATCATCAAGGATTGATGAGGAACCACAACATCAATAAGAAGATGAACCAAGACAAGAGCTACCCAAAGATTGGAGATTCTCCAAATATCACCCTAAGGACTTGATCATTGGTGATACATCAAAGGGTGTAAGTACTAGATCTTAATTACATTTAGATAATAATCTTGCATTTGTTTCTCAATTAGAGCCGAAGTCAATTGATGAGGCTATTGAAGATGAAAGTTGGGTACTTGCTATGCAAGAAGAACTCAACCAATTTGAGAAAAACAAAGTATGAGAACTTGTCCCTAGGCCTAAAAATCACCCAATTATAGGTAGTAAGTGGGTGTTTAGAAACAAGTTACATGAGTAACGTGTCATCACTAGAAACAAGGCTAGATTGATTGCTAAGGGATACAACCAAGAGGAAGGCATAGATTATGATGAAACCTTTGCCCCTGTAGCAAGATTAGAGACCATTAGGATTCTCTTAGCATTTGCATATTATATGAATTTTAGATTTTTTCAAATGGATGTTAAGAGTGCATTTTTAAATGGCATTATTGAGAAGGAAGTTTATGTTGAACAACCTCCCGGTTTTAAATCACATTGTTTTCCAAACCATAATTTAAAATTAAACAAAGCCTTGTATGGATTGAAACAAGATCCAAGAGTTTGGTATGAAACACTTAGTTTGTTTCTTCTACAAAATGATTTTGAGAAAGGAAAGATTGATACTACATTATTTGTTAAAAAACACAAGCATGACACTTTAATTGTCCAAATCTATGTTGATGATATTATCTTTAGTGCTACTAATGAATCCCTTTATGAAGATTTTGCTAAGTGTATGACGAAAGAATTTGAAATGAGCATGATGGAAGAGCTCAAATTCTTTCTTGGTCTACAAATCAAGCAACTCAAAGAAGGGATCTTCATCAACCAAGCGAAATACATAAAGGAGATACTAAAGAAATTTGGCATGGAAGGATGCAAAGTAGCAAAAACTCCAATGAATAGTACCATCAAGCTACACAAGGATGAATCAGGTACGATGGTAAATGAAAAGAGATATCGAGGTATGATCGGATCTCTACTCTATCTTACTACTTCTAGGCAAATATAATGTTTAGTGTTTGCATGTGTGCTAGGTTTCAATCCTTTCCTCGAGAGTCTCATTTGAATACTGTGAAAAGAATTTTCAAATATTTGCATGACACTATTCACTTAGGACTATGGTATCCTAGGAACACATCTTTTAGCCTAGTTGGATATTCGGATGCGGATTACGCAGGAAGTCTCTTAGATAGAAAAAGCACTTCCGGGACTTGTCAATTTATAAGAGATTGTTTAGTCTCTTGGTTTAGTAAGAAGTGTCAGTTGCCTTGTCCACCGCAGAAGCGGAGTATGTGGCAGCAGGTTATTGTTGCACACAAGTTCTTTGGATGAAACAACAGTTGAAGGACTTTGGTAAAATAATTGATCACATTCCTATCAAATGTGACAATACAAGTGATATCAATCTTTCAAAGAATCTCATCCACCACTCTAAAAGTAAGCACATAGATATTAGACATCACTTTCTTAGAGATCATATGCAAATAGGTGATGTTGTCTTAGAATTCATTGACACTAATCACCAACTTGTAGATATTTTCACCAAACCTCTAAATGAAGAAATGATGAACTTCATTAAGAGAGAATTGAAAATGTTTGATGGAAGCTCCCTTTAGTGAAAATTTTTTGTTTGATCTTATGTTTAATTATGATGTGTGTGATATGTTTGATTGATGATGGTTTTATTATTAATTTCTAGTGGATCACAAGTTTTTCAAAATCTTTCATTCTTATCCTTGCTGACTCATAATTTGCGGTCGCTATTCCTTCTTTATGGTCGCGAATTACAAGTCTATTTCTCACGATTGTCAAAAGTGAATTCGCAGTCGCGAAATCTCTTTCCACCACGAATTTTGGTCATTAATTTAAAAATTCTGACCATTACAGTGCATATTTTCGAGGAAATTTTGTCCGTTACTCACATTTTCTGAAATTTGCGGTCGCGACTAGCAAATTCACGAACGCGAATTAGAGTAACCGCCTCACATTTATGTGATTTGATGGCCAACCATTTCCAACCCTTCATAATTCTTTTTCTGACTGTTTTTAGCCATTGATACACCTCTTCAAGGGCTATATATACCCCCCTCAACAGTGTTTTTGTCACAACACTTAACCATTCTCATTCTCTCTAAAAAATTCTCTCAATTCCTCCCAAGCAATCCTCATTTTCTGCTATGGCCCCCAAAAGGATCTCCAAAGCCGACAAGGGCAAGGTAGTGGCTCAACCATCTGCCTCCCCTGCCCTTCATCTCATGAAGGGAATCACCAAACAAGAAAAGGAGAGTTACAAGGCAAACTCTTCAAAGGTGATTCTCCCCAACAAAATTCCTTCAACCTTCATGCTCGAAACCTTGGGGATCAATAATGAGATTCGTGCATTCCTCTGCAATTTAGCATGGAACGAGTTTATATTTCGTGATGAACCCGGCTATGAGGAGATTATGTAAGAGTTAATGTGCACTGTGCAATTAAGCTGCAAAGCCAACTCAAGGGCGGGACAGTACGGGTTAGTATTTTGAGGCTTTGGCGACCCTTATTTTATTACCTTCGACCAACTTTCTTCTCTTTTCAATTTACAAGTCGGAGAACACATACCCTTCATCCTCTCCGCACTTGATGTAATCTACTCCGAATTTTGGTCGGAGATTTCTATTGAAACCAGACATGACCCCCGTTCTTCTCTTTCCAAACACATCAAATCCTTGCCATTGTGGATCCTTCATTGCTTCATCACTTTTTCAATAAATGCAAGGTGTGATGGCAATGAAAAGGTCTCACAAAAGGACTTCACATTTCTGTTTTGCCT
Source organism: Omphalea diandra (assembly GCA_949677035.1). NCBI lineage: Eukaryota > Viridiplantae > Streptophyta > Magnoliopsida > Malpighiales > Euphorbiaceae > Omphalea > Omphalea diandra. The sequence continues at coordinate 8,954 of CATIWR010051923.1, read as the reverse complement.
CGTCAAAAATAAGCCCATTTAAACCGGTAGATACCTTGTGGATCAATTGATTCACATGAGTACAAAATCAAAAAGTCAATTTTTACTCCATTCTCATGTCACAGCCATCTACCGTTTCGTTGGAGCCCTTAATGAGGAAAATAAACCATTCCTCACTAAGAAATTTTTACCCTCTCAAAATTTCTTTAATCTCACATATTTGATCAATACCAAAGCCATACATCCGGACACCTATGTGTACACTTTAGGTGCGGAAGGAGCGAAGAAAATGGAATCTTTGCAAGCATCGAAAAGGAAAAGATTGGCAATTGACGAAGCTGCTCCATCCATTCCTCCTAAGCCAAAGTCTAAGGGTAAACTCTCTCTCTCCACCATTAATAGGAAGTTAGATAAACTCATGAGGATGATAAAAAGAAGGCTCCTTTTCCTTTCACATCTTCATAGTGACATGGTGGACCTTCAAGAGAAATTGGGAGTCCTTCCATGCCATATTCCGGATTTCATAGAATTCGAGGACACTTGTGAAGAAGAAGGCAATGATGATGTAGAGGATGGAGAAGAAGCTCAAGATGCAGATCAAGGTGAAGGAGACGACGAAGATCTTTCTGGCGATGATTCTCCAACTTTTTAGTTTAGGGATCTCTTTGTATTTTTTTTTCTTTTATCTTTCTTTCTCTCGCTTTTCTTTATGTTTGTGATCCCACAATTATAAATAAATAAAAGTTGTTTCTTTGTTATATTGTGATCTTATGTGATTATCGTCGAATGCTTTTTAATATTTACTTTTGCTCCTTATCAATACTTATGCATGAATTTACTTTTTCCTTTTTTATGCACCCTCTTTTTGATCTTGCCAAAGGGGTAGAGATTGTATGAATCTAAGCTTAAAGGGAAGAATATAAAAAATTATAGCATAAATTAAGAGGGAGCATCATACTTATTGTTTTTAAATTTACCTTGTTTAAATGAATGATATACTTAGCAAATTTTTCTCTTAAGTATTCATTGAATCATATTACAATTCAACTTCACTTTTCTGCATTGTTTTCACTTTGGATCAATCTAAGTTGTCAAAATCAAAAAGGGGGAGATTGTTGGACTATGGTAGTTACCTAAGTCTTGGACTTATTTTGATCTTGACAAAGGAGATTGATCATGTCTAATGTTTCAAAATTAGTGTTGTTTTGCAGCCCTTTTGTTTTTATCTAAGTTGGAAGTTGGATGTAGCACAAAATCTGCAAAGTATGAAAAGTGTCTTCTAAATCGCGACCGCAACCTTGGATTCGCGACCGCGATCTGTGAAGAAACTTGCTAGAAAGCAGACAGGTGAAATCGCGAAGCTATTCTAGGCCGCGATTTATCCAAATGAATGAATCCAAAATTGGCAGACGAATTCGCGGTGTGTCACGCCCGAGTCGATACTGCGAAATTCGAAGTAACTGAAGAGGGAAGCAAATCCACAATCACAGCGTGACAAGCGTCCTAACTGTCCGTTGGAAGTCAATTTTCGTGGAGGCATCTTGTTGATAGCAACCGCAAATCATGAGGAAGAAGATGAACATCTTTAGCAGACGAATTCGCGTCCTTCTATCACGGCCTGTACAAGAATGAATGCGATCGCGACTTATGAAAGCAGGTGAAAGACAACGACTATATTTTCCTGGTGCACTAATCAAAAGCTGCCATGTGGATTAGCCGATAGACACAAATGAGATTTTCCTTCAGGAATTTGGATTTTGCGTCCGCTAATGAGTAGTGGCGACTGCAAATTGAGACTGTCAAGCATTTATTGCAGAATTTGTCAAGCTTGTCTCAAAGATTTGATGAGCTATAATCTGTAATATCTCTTTGGTGAAGTTTGGGTATAAATACTTCACCAAACAGCCATAAATAAGATTGCCAAAAAATTTATTACAAGTAATTAAAGCTTTCAATCTTTGTTACTCATTTTCTTCAATTTTCTTTATGAAATCGTAAGTGTTAGGTGTGAGCATTAAACACTAAGTTGTAAGGTTGTAGTGTGAGCCTGCAAAAACACTGCAAATAGGTTTAAGTGTGAGCCTAATGAAACACTTGAGTGGAGTTGTGTGTTACCCTAAAAACACATTGTTGTAAAGTTGTGTGTGAGCCATCAAAACACAAGTTGTACAAGTTGGGTGTGAGCTTGAAAACACTTTAAGATAGTGAAATACCCAATTGGTAAATTTGGGAGTGGACGTAAGGTCGATTATACCCAAACCACTGTAAATCGCTGTCTCCATTTTACTTATTCTTCTTCCCCTCTTATTTGTTTTTGAAATTTTATACACCAATTCAACCCCCCTTCTTAGTGCCAAGGGACAACAACCATTGCTTCGATGCCTTTAGATGCATAAACTCTTTATCTGAATTTACCATTCACGCACTACAGTTACAGCCCTTAAATAGCCTCCAAAAACTTCTCATTTTGCCTAATTTCAATTCTTAATCTAATCCTTTCAAAACTCAGTTGTTCAGTCCAAGTCCAACCCATCATAGCTTTCAATTATTTCCTGAATTCAGCTAAATAACCCACCACAAAACTGTCTGCATCGCAGAGACACAAAAACACAAAAATAGTTACAATTTTAAATCAACAATATATCAAATCAGAATCTACACTGTCCTGCTCGCTCATACATGCTTAATTATGAAACTTGTCACATATAAATCAATCATACACTAGTTCAGGGAATTAAAGATCAAACGGCCAGGATTACCCAAATGAAAACAAAAGAAAGCAGCAGCAGAATTAAGATGATTTTTAGTTCAGGTATGTCAAGAGTTAAAGATCAACCGGTCAGGATTACTCGAACGAAAACAAAAGTATGCAGCAGAATTAAACCCAATAATCAGGCATAGAAAGAAATTCGCAGAAATCGAAAGAGTCAAATGAATTTCCAAGTCGGGTAAAACCAAGTCAAAAGAGAGAGAATTTACGACAGAAAGAAAGAAAGAAAGAGAAGAAACAGTATACCTTCCATGATATGGAATTGAGAACAGCAGATCTTTTCGTCTGTGTTGGTGCCTTTTATATTACAAGTATAAAGAAGGTCGAAGAAGCCCCACCATTGGGCAGGCACTTTTGATTCGCATTCTAGTCTGTTGCATTGGAAGAAATCTGAGGATGGTTGTGACTTGTAACAAGTCTTTCTAGTAGTAAGCGACGGTTCTCTTTAACCGAAAGGAAGGCAATCCTCCGATCTTGGCAATTAACTGGTATTGTTTTTCAATTTGTTTCTTTTTCCGTCAATAGATATGCTGTTTCAGAAAGAACTACTAAGCTAGTTAAGGAGTTGAGTGCCTTATAAATTATAAATAATATTTCCTTAAATAGTATTCATTTTATATTAATTAAATTTTTTTAGCAGATCTTATATCATGAACTAATAAATCAATTTGTCATATGTTAACTAATTCTATTATCAACATAACATTTTTTTATGAACGGTACCATAATATACTTTTATTTTATTATGTAGTGAATAATTAATAATTAAATATGTAATTATCTCAATTAATTTTAAAAAATAAAAATTGATAAAAAAATTTTACAGAAAAATAATTTAAAAAGTTTAAAAATATAGACAAAAATTATTTATGTTAGTTTCCTTCATGATTTTTACAATAATAAATATTTAGTTTCTTATACTATAATTAAAAAAATTTAAAAGAACTAAAAAGAAAAAAGAATCATAAATTTTATATTTTCTATAGAAGCAATTATATTATTATTATTATTATTATTATTATTATTATTATTATTATTATTATTATTATTATTATTATTATTATTATTATTATTTCCTGGAAAAATCTAATTAGATAATTTTTATAAAAGAATAATATATTATAAATAATAATAAATTTTTATTTTTATATGCATATTTATTTTTAATTACTCAATTAATTAATTAATAAAATAAATATTAAATTTATTATTATGTATTAAGTTTATGAAATTCTTACACTATAATTTGCATAATGTGTGAACTAGTGATTAATCAATGAATCAATATATATAATTAATTCTAGTTTCAAACTTAGTTTTATATTAGTGGTTGTCATTTGTTAAGCAATTTTATTAATAACATAATATTTTTGACAAGTGATAATATAATATATTTTTATTTTGCCATGCAAAAAATATTTAGTTTCTCAATTAATCAAAAAAAATAAAAAATTTAGTAATATACGAAGTTTTTCACATAAAAATGTTTGAGAAAATTTAATAATATAGGAAATTCTTTACATATGTTCTCTTTATGACTTCAATAAAAATAAGTATTCAATTTTCTAAATAATAAGAAAAATATTAAAAATATTAAAGAAAAAAGTTAACAAAAGAAAAAATAAAATTACAAATTTTCTTATTTTTATAAAAAATTATATTATTGTTAACATTTATTATAGTATTTCAATTATAATTTTTATTTTTATTATTTTATTTACTTAAAAAGTCTAATTAAATTATAATCTTGATAAAATAATAATAAATTTTAAATTATTATTATATTAATTTAATCATTCAACCAATCAACTAAGTATTCAATAAAAATAAATATTAAATTTATCTTAAATCTATTATTATAATTATATTGTGCAACATAACTAGTATATATAATTAATTCTACTGTTATTTTAATTTTAAATGAGTGACTGTCATTTGTCAGCTAATTGTTTATTGAGATAAAAATTTAACATTTATCAAATTAACTATTTGATACATAATAGATTAGAATTTTTATGTAAAACTATCTAATAAAAATAACTATAAATAAAATAAAAGAAACTGTGAAATAAATAATTAAAAATATTATATATTATTCATTTAAAAATAAATGATATTTACTTAATTACATATTTTATATGAATATTTTATTTTATTAATATTCTAAATAAATATATAAAATTATAGCTAGGATGGATTATCTATTAGTATTAATTAAATTTCTATCTATATCAAATCATAACATTGTAGAAATTGTTTAAAGTTATATCCCATGATAGCAAATCAAATAAAACTATGGATTATAATGCATGTTGGTCGCACATAAATTCTAGGTCAAAAAATGAATTAATTAAGTCAAGAGAGAGTAGTTCTATAAAATATATATTTAGGTTTGTCTTTTTTGGGTCAAAACATAGTTCATTAATAAGATAAAAAAATTACAATTCATAAATAGAAAACCAAAATGAGAGATCGAAACCTAAGCAAAGGGTAAACTTTCCATGACGAGAGTTTTCAAAAGTTATCTAATATGTTTGTTTTTTGCCTTGTTAATGGCCCTAAAGCAAGTAAATTGAAAATGGGAAAGTCATCCCCTTGCTTGGGATATAGGACCAAAGATCTCTCATGGAATCAAGTTCAAATGAAAGTTAACATAATTGACAAGTGTTTCGTTATCATAAAACAAATGAAATTATCAAGATTTATCTCATCAGCTAGATGCAAGTATAAAGAAAATAGCCAATGTCTTTACACATAACTTGGAAGTAACAACTTTAAGCAAAGTGATGCCATTAACTATGCTCCTCATTCTGTTGGTCATTAGGATAGCAATGGTAGCTTGTTTCTTGATTGGATTAAATGTAGTTGTAACATGGATAGCATTGTGGAAAGTAGATGGAGCTCCTCCCTCCTATAAACAAGATTGATTAGGAGTAAAAATCGGAATATTAGGCTTAAGATATAGAAATTCACTAGCCCAATTATTCCTTAGGCTTCCAGTAGCAATGGGATCAAAGCTTTTACCTTGAAAAATGGATTCATTTCTTCCAATCCATATGACTTTGAGTAAGAATCTAATTCTAATCCAAATTCCAACTGATGAATTATATTTCCAAGTATTAATCACTATAACCCACCATATTCTCATGGTGACAACTATCGAGAACTCTAGTAAATAATGCAATGTTGAAGCAAATCAAATCCTAACTGTGCAAGTAGAGAGTAAAAACATATGTTCAATAGTCTCCATATTATACTAGTAAAAAGGACAATTAATGGGGAACTTGACACTTCTAGCATTAAGGATTTGCCATACTAGAATACTATTTCTCACCATTTTTCATAGAATGAAGTTAATTTTGGGGAGGTAGTTTTATGCTCTCAATAAATGTCTAGAGGGCACTATCAACACTATCTGAAGGAGAGGCAATAGAATTGAGAAGAATAGATCTCTTTCTAATTAAGAAGTAAGTTGATTTAACAAAAAACTGACCAAACTTATTAGGTGACCAAATCCATTTGTTTGGCTCATTAATGCTCTATGGGTATTGGTAAGATAACAGACAACTCAACAAGGGATATTTATGGACTTAAGGATGAGAAATTTCCAAGTCCTACCATTCAAAATATCATAAACCCTATTAACATGGAAATGAGGGAAAAAAAAGGAGATGATAAACAAAAGTTAGGCAAAGAAAGGATCCAAGGATGATCTCATATAAAAGTTTATTTAACATAATTAATTTGCCCTATATAACCTAGCTTTAGTATCTCCCTAGCTGCTAGTAGATTTTTCTAACCCTAAAATGGCCTATTGCCTAGAGAGGCTTCCCAGAAGGTTTCTTAGGATAGTATAAAGTTTTTATCAGCCTAGTCCAAGTGGAATCTAATTTTCTAAGCAACTTCCATTCTTGTTTTGCCAAAAAATCCAAATTGAACTCATAAAACCTTAGTCCCCCCTAAGAATATGGGATTACACAAGGTGTTTCAACAATCAAGGCAAATTTTCCTTGCTTTTATATTTTGGCATCTCCAAAATCTAGCTAATATGGCATTAAGCTCATTGCAACTAGATTTATGTAAGAAAAAGTAGGACATGGTGTAAGTAAGGAGGGTAGTAAGAGGTAATCTTATCATAACATATCTTCTGCCAATAGATAGGAATTTATGGCTCTAATTTTTAGTTCTCTTCATTCTGTCCAAGATATAATGGAATGTAATGCAATTACTGCTACCCCAGATAGCAGGAATACCCTGATAATTGTCTCCCCTCTTCATCTATTTCACCCCTAAATAGGTATGGATCCTTTCTTTATGCTCTTAAGGAACATATCTACCAAAGATAATACTAGACTTAGCAAAGTTAATTAATTAGGCCTAATGCATCCTAGAACTTAAGAAGAAAATTCTTAACATTAACAGCTTATTCCAAAGAAGCATATTTAAGCACAATAAGGTATCATTAGCAAAAAAACAAGTGAGAGAATGGGGGAATCTCTTATTAAGCTTAACTTCCTAGATTAAATTGTAGGAGATGGCTCTTTTAAGAAAAGCTAAAAAGGCATTTGTAATGAAAAGGAATAAGTAAGGGGATAAGGGATTTCTTATCTAATACCTCTGGCAAGATTAAAGAAAGAAGCGACACTTCCATTAAGGATGATTGCATAAGACACAATGGATACAGACTGCATGAACATCTGGATAATATCATTGTGGAATGTAATTCTAAAGAGAATATATTAAAGAAAACACTAGTTAACTCTATCATAGGTTTGTGAAATATCTAGTTTAACTACCATCTTGGCATTTCTAGGAGAGGAAATTTTTACAATGGCATGCAAAAATTCATGGACAATAAGAACATTATCCTGAATATTTCGGCCTAGAACAAAGGCTAATTGATTATAATTGACCAGTTGTAGCAAAAAGGTTTAAGCGTATTCATAAAAATTTTGGCAATAATTTTATAATTTATGTTGTAGAAACTAATGGGCTTATATTAGTTCTAAGAGTTTTCAAGTGGCTTGCCTTAGGAATTAAGACCATATTAGTTTGAATAATCTCTTTAAGCTGGAATTTGGAAGAGAAAAACTACTTAACAACTTAAAACACCTTTTTCTTAATATCATCCCAATATTCAATACAAAAAAATAGCATCAAAACCATCTAGGCCTGGAGCGTTCAACCCTCTGATGCTGAAAACAACTACATTAGTTTCCTTCATAGATACTAGCTTAAGAAGAAATTCATTAATTTTAGGAGTAACAGAGGTTTGGATACAATCAAGGACCTCTTTACCATCCGAGACTTCTTCATGTTTGAAAGGTCTTGGAAGTGAGAGGGGATATGCTTTTCTATCTCCTGAGGTGATACTTTCCAACCTTCTTTTGTTTGAATTGCAAGAATATGATTTCACCTTTTCCTATGAATGGTAGAAGAATAGAAAAATGCAATGTTTATATCACCCTTTTTGAGCCATTGAACATGAGATCTTTACTGCTTGTGTTTTTTCTCTTTTCTTTAAAGTGATTCTAACTTATTCATAAGTTCTTGCTACTTAGCTTTTAACAAAACTCCTCTACCAGTTGTGCCAAAATTACATTAATTTTATGCCTAGAATTGCCCACCTTATTATGATGCCATTCTCAAAGGTTCTTGTTGCTCTCTTTAAGCTTTTACATCAACTAAAATTAATTTTAACCCTTAAAGGTTGCTTTTCCAGGCATTTGAAGCCACTTGACTGCATCTATATTCCTTTTGCGATCTTATCTCAAATCGAAACCTTCTTTTCCTTTAAAAAACCTATCTAAAAAGAAATGAAAGTAGGGTTTGTGATTAGAGCCATACATAATACCATGGTAGATCATAATATTTTCAAACATCATATTTTAATGGATATTGATGTAGCCATTATCAATGTGTTGCACAATGTTCGCATCTCTCCCTCTTCTATTAGATCATGTTGGTCTAGGATACTCAATCCTATGATTAAAACCTCTTTTGATCTTGACAAAGTAGATTGATCATCACTAATGTTTCAAATAAGTGTTGTTTTTGTAGAATTGAATCATTCCCTTTAGAAGAAATAAAGAAGTTGATGAATTTCGAAGTAGCATGAAAATCGCGACCGCAATCTCCATATTCGCGACCGCGATTCATGTTAAGACATGTTAAAAATCAGGCAGGCGAAATCGCAGTGTGATTC